>JAQIWF010000001.1:0-121104 GCA_034694965.1 Ceratozetes gracilis
TGAAATGACAGAAAATTGTTACACAATTAAAAAAATATAGTTATACTAAAAATAAGTTAAACATAAAATTGATCAATTAAGTTTTATGACACTGTCTGTAATGGTAATATGAGTGAGTGATCTTGATCATCTGCAGCACACGTCCAAACTAACCATTAGTAGTGTATAAGTCGTTAGACAGTAGTATTTGATTGAAAACCATAAACTTTTTTTGCCAAAACTCGAAGTCTTATCTATTTTTATCAATTCTTCACATCATTTGCTGTTTTTCTATAAGAAACTAAGTGTTGGAACTGAAGGCAGGACTGAATACAAATCAAATATAAATAGAAATTAATTTTTTTCGGGGGATATTAAAGTGGAACTGATATTATAGCTGTGGTTGGAATCGGAAAACTGGTGAAAATCGTCAGTCTGTGCGTCTGTCACGCATTTAATAAATTATTGGCTCAAATATAATGCTATCATTCAAACGCCTACACTCGGGCTGATAGGCATTGATTGATGTGCGGCTAACCAGTGCCTAACCTCTTAATGCTTTCAGCCATTTGTTACTTCCTTTTCGTATTATAAGAAAAAATATCATTAGAATTGAGTTTCGCTCAAAATTGTGTCCATTTTTCAATCTCTCTATAGTTATGAATAAATTGTTTGGTCGACCGTTTGAACCGATAAAACATTACAACATATGGACTCAAAATGCAATTTACAACACTTGCAATCACATCCGCAGACAGTCCTCAACAATACCCGATCCATAATAACTGATTTTATCATATTTTATAACATATGAAATCATTCTAAATGTTATTCTCTTCTCTATTATAGCTTTACCTTAAAGTAGTGGAAAGTGAGGCGCAAAGAGTCAGTCATTTAGGAACCGATTGACAATTTGATGACCAGAGGGGAACATCTGTGCGGAACTATCGGTCCAAATGTTAGCACAATTTTGATGCACTTTTAAAATGTCAATAAAAGTGTTGTCAGGCAATAGAGTGATCAGTGATCAGCACATAGTCTGCATAAACTTATTTAATACCACTTTAGGCCAATGTGTCGACTCTATGGACGCTATGATTAATTGCTTTTGCATTGTATTAATGGCTTTTATTGTCTCACAAATAGATAGGATTGGATTGGAGTAAAGTGGCGAACGATAATCACTTGATTCCCTTTCCTTCTTCGTTACCAATTAATTCATTGGGAGAGAGGGCTGATTGTGATTAGGGCTCGACTGCAATGAGTGCAATGCGTTCAATGAGCCCAACACTGAGTTTGGAATCAAACTGTGCTCTTCTCTAATGGCAAATAATATGATTAATTAAGGGCTCGCTTTCGACTAAATATCGAAACAAAAGACTCTTAGCCTATGAGTAGAGACATTGAATTAGTTGTGAGTAAATGCAAGGGTATTATCGCTGATTATAATGATGTGAGGCATGAGAGGGGGTATCACTGATCGCACTTCACTGCACTTTACTCTCATCTTTGAGTAAATATTTTTTACCTAAACTGGAATCACAAAACAGTGCAATAGATTGTGATTCTATGCATTTGTATGCGTTTGTGTCACACTTTAACTAATGATCGCCAAAAAGTAAATACATCTCATCTCTAGAGCCGGTGTCGACTGCATTGTGGCCTAAGATTAATGCATTGCTTTGATAAATGATGTTTCGATTCTGTTTGCAGTCCTCGAATCCAATCTAATATAACACTTCTCTTAATCTGATTCACAGCCAATCGACACAACACTTATCGCTATCTTTTCAAATCATATTCTGTTCACATTTTCGCCGATTCTCTCGACTCTCTATTAAATTATTGTTTCGTTTCAGTCATTGCAAGCATTGGATAGTATTTGACATAAAAGAAAATTTGTTATAAAAAATATTTTGTCGAATATATAAAATAGTATATGAATGGGATGTACGACAAAATGTAGGGCTAATAACTGCTATAAAGTAGATGTGGAGTACGTGCACAGCAATTATGTCGATTTCCAATCGCTGTTTTCGGTCCGCTCCACAACACTCAGAGGCCATCGAAACAGAGGCCGAACACAAAGCAAATGGCATTTTTAAGGCAGTTAATAGTCGGCCTAACCGTACATTTAGTGCCATAATTTAGAGATACTCCCATTCATTGCTGACATCTTATAAGTATAACACTGGAGATCAAATCCCACTCCAATAGCACAGACACTATTGTCATATGAATTACTGCTTCAAATTTGAAATGACCACAACATTAAAAATGGGATATTTCTCTAAAAAAGTATAAAAGAATAGAGAAGAGACAAATTCCTGAGAAATGTAAGTGCGCTCATAAAAAGTCGGGTGCGCTCATGCATTGCCATCACTAATACGACATAACCGTATTCCTACACATTTGCCACTAAAGTATATGACAACAACATATAAATATGCCGTTTATGTCATATCGAAAGACCCATTTTAAACAGAAAATGTTTCAAATCTAATGTACAAGTTTACTGCAAAACAGGGTTAGCCATACAACTCTATTTTCAGGGGGAGGGGGGTTGAAAAAATACCCTCGCCTGGAGTTTGAAAAAGACCTAGAGCTTGTCCATAAATGTAATGTTATGGTGGGGGTTTGGCAAATCTCGGACCTCAGGGGGAATATTCCGGCTATGACTAACCCTGCTGCAGATATTGACATATTTCATGATAATTAAAGAGGTAAGTTAACTCATGAATTACATCAATCTTTAGTTCGGAAAAGTGTAGATTAAGTCTATAGTTATGAACACTTTCTCTGAAGAGGCATTCGGTGGCACTCTTTGATTGAATCGATTTCTTTATACCCGTTCTTTAATTGAACGGCTCATTGGGAAAGTCATAAAATAAGGGAAAGATTCAAATTACAAATCATTTTGAAAATTGGAAATTGATTTCAACTTCAAACAAAATAAACAAACACTCGAACAGACAAATGTGCGAAACTATAAGAGCACTGAAACTGATATTCTTTAGTCTATCCTTAGATGAGATGCGGAACAGATAAGGGAGAGACAGATGGGATGAGAGTATAAGTTGTGATATATCGCAGTCATTGCATAACATATTGAAGAAAGTGAAGCATAAAATCAAATTCAGTTAAAATTTTTTGTATGTTTTATGTCTTTTCGTTAAACTTTTTTAACATTTTTGACTCGATTTTGACAACTTTTCTCTCAATTTTCATCGCATTCACTCAAAATATGTTAAAATATTGGCTCAAAACTCGTCAAACATATTTGGCCTCAATTTTGACGACAAGAAATTCACAAAAATCTAATTTAAAACGAATGTGTGTTTTGATGAAAGAGTTGCCGAAACTAACAATCATTGCATTGGATATAAACTTTTGTTTTAATAGACAGTAATCACAACTGAAATAAAACCAAATGTTTTTTGAGATCATTTGAATTAATGGAAGACAAGGAGAAGACCACAATCAAAGCGCACAGTTATTCCGACAAATAAAATAAGTCATATGTGTCTGATGTGACTGAAGGACTGATTTCGCGGCAAAATAGCAAAGAAATAGATATAAACGGAGTCCTTCTGTCAGCTCTGAGCCCAGATTTGAGCTTATTTTCCACTTTTAGTTCATTCGCTCTTTTAATACAAGTATTGATAAAAAGCTTTTTCTCCTCTCATTTGATTATCTCGAATATTGAGCCCTGACTTACGACTTGCGATGTTTTTATGCGAGACATAAGCCATGAAGATATTGAAGATATTGTAGATATTGTCCAATACTTGAGCTCATATTCAAAATGAAAACATTAGTTTTAGGCTCAAATTCTCATATTTTGGAGAAAAGCGAATCATTTGTGATAATAGACTAATAAATATTCGAAATAAATCTTTTTCCACAACATTATTATTAGTGGTTATTATATCAGAGATAATACCAGAAGAAGTAAAGAAGTGTTATTGAGGGTAGAGCTGAGGAACACAAAGCCTAACATGAGTGGTGGTGTACCCCAGGATAGCATATATTGTAAGACTTATTAGCTGAGGCAAGAGGTCCCACCCTTATGGCCATAATAATAATTATTGTGTGAATAGCTATTCTCTACTGGTATTGCATTTTAGCTAAAACTTAGACAACAATTAATTTACTCATTATTTAAGGTTTGGGTTCAAATCAGTTCTGAGTTTTAACACAACTTTATAATTAATTTGCAGACCTGTGTGGACACGAATAGCATTAACTAATCATTAGATGAGAGATCGATATAATTCAATGAAACCCTCAAAACCTGAATTACTCAACACTTGATAATAGTTTAGTATTCGGGCGCCGGTTCTCAGAGGAAACAATAAAAATAAAAAGCCTCCAAAATCTGTAGTAAATTATAGCCCAAAAAACCAACAATCGATGCAAAAAGAGTCCAAAGAGGATATGTTCGGCTATTTTATGTCAACTACTAATTCAGTCAATTCTAATGTTTATTTAAATACGAGATTTAGTTTACCGTTAATTTTGAGATAACGTGCGAAGACATGACATTAGACGCACTCCAATGCACTTCACAAACATATCATTGAATTGTTAGCAAAAACTTTATTTTAAAATAAATCAAACTTTAGAGAGAAATCTCAAAATATTTAGAAACACCTTTCCATCAAAATTCATCAAATTAATAGATTTTAAGCACACAATCAATAATAATAATAATTAATAATAATATGTAAACAATTCTGTTATAACTCTTTTTACAATAAAGTATTTCATTTATACTATAAATATATTTCATTAAAAGAAGATTCAGTTCTGAATACAATATAATAAAAAAGGCAAAAATGTATTTAATTGTCGTTATTTCCGATGTTATGATAATTAACTTAATGTGACATAAAGTTTATGTCCTCTCAAGTAATAAACACATGAGTTGTAAAGGTTTGGATAAAAACACGAATTATGTATTGCTTTTATGTTAGTTATTGTCAAATAAGAAAACTTAGGAAAAAAGTAACATTTAATGACAAAAGTCTGTCCAAAAGTGAGCCATAAATGCTAATTAAGAAATGGGTTAACTTTGACTGATTGCTCCTTAGTGTGGATCACATTGTTTTTGAGATCACATCAAAAATGTTTAATAGTGTGTCAATAATTTAATGCCTCAAAACTTTTGCTGTCTTTCCCAAAACAGTTGGACACATGAGTCCATCCTTTCTATTGTCGCACAACTACTTCTGTAATGTATTTCTTTGTGAATTGTTTGGCAAATGAGTGTATTTTGAATGTAAGCAAAAGAGCCGACAAATTCTTTTAACTCTTAATTTTCAAGCTTTTGATTCTTAGATAAACTGCCGGAAAGTCTTAAGAAACGCATCGATGAAACTCTTTTCGATAAATAAAGAAATGCTAAAAATTTTGTCAACTCATTGGAAAAAATAGTGAAAGTCATCCGAATCCTCGCAATTAGAGATCTAAGTACTGATATGTGAGATAAACATCTCTTTTATTCAAACATTTGTTTCCGACGAATACTAGACATTCATTATGTAATTGTTTTGCACTGAATTTGAGGGAAAATTTGTCGCAATTCTTGAAAACTTAAGAAAAGGGCTTAAAAGAAGTTAACGGCTCTTATATTAAATTAAAATAAATTAAAGACTTTATTTTTCACAGAAAATGAGACCAATTATGAATTGAAAGACAATTGGTGTGAGACGTAAGGCATCGTCAGCTCTGATAGTCATTTGATGGCCTGATTTCATGTATATAAACAACATTTTGATGAATATTAAGAATATTTATAAAATTAGGATAATATTAATATTCTGCTTATATATAATATAATATAAATTTAATTTAATTGATTATAATATAAATGTTGTAAAACTTTACAAAAAATGTGGAAAAACCTATTTTACAACAAATGGATGACTAAATAACTATTGATTTTTGTTAATACTTTCGAAAGTCTTTTCTGTTGAACGAAATATTTAATGTGTTTCTCAACAACTAATGAGAGATGAGATGACACTCAACTAAAATAACTTTAAAAGTAATTCTTTGGTCAAACAATGTCTAAAAGCAAATCTCTTTCACTGATGTGTCGCGTCATTCGTTGAGAAACTTCTTTGTCGACCGTTTCGATGGTTGAGATGCGGTCGTCGTCGCGACAGTCCTATTGATGCCAACATATTGCTGAAGAGGCCATCAGATGCCGGCCTCGAGTCAGATAACATCTAAACGACAGAACAAACTCTTTTAACAATTGTTTTTTGCTGTCTTTGCAAACCATTTGAAATAAGAATAATTTGAATGCAATTAAAGAAATGCTTATAATGTGAGTAATAATGCAAACAATGGCTAATAATAGCAGTAATTAATGCAATGTTTTCACCCAATCTGTGCTTAAACTCATCAATGATTGCAATTATTGCTAACTAATGGCACGACAGCCACGTGTGGAGTAAGTGTTATGTTACTCCTGGTCCGAGTGAGCTCTGGTCTAAAGTAAGAGCCGATTGAGTTACAGGACTCGAGTGGTCGGTGTTTGTAACCCGACTCCAAACACGATCTGAGTTTTCATTCCTAATGAGCACTGACTTAGATTTGTCCGATGGCTGGATCTGCTCCACACTTTGATTTATTTGTGCTTATGTTCACTTAAGTTCAGGGACAGGACATGTATGGCCTTATACTGTGATGATATGGGTGGAAGGCTGTGCGCCACAGACGAGATGAGGATCAGAATAATATAAGACATATGCTTGCAATCAGAAAAGAAAGAGATGGCAGATCGGGAACACTTAGCTCTGGCACAAGAGGACAGAGCTGTGACGTCATGCCCGGGACAGTGTTTAGCTGTGCTTTTGTGCCTGACTCGCCTACTCTGCTCGTGCAACTTTCATCGATGCATCTAAAGAGAGGCAATGCTCGACAGAGACTTCGTTTTTTATGTGGATCAACAACTTATTGCTATCAGAAGGGAACGGAAGGCAAGGGATCGGAAGGCAGTGCCAAAGTAGAAGTCAAAGCTGTTCAGAATAGAGGGGAATAAATCATTTATTGTACGTCTAATGCATCGAATAATATATGTAAATATTATATGTATGTGTTGTCTGATTCTTGTTATGCTCCCCACTATCCCCACCAAATCCCACTCTTCTACTGTTCCCCTCATCTACTTCTCCCGGACGAGTGTGCGAACACTGCTGGGGTGGTGGAGGAGCCCTCACTAAAGGTTACAGCAGAGGTTAGCCCAGGTTTGACTACTTCAACACTTAAAGTTTAAGTCTTAAATTATAGACATCCATAGGTAGCAAACTCTCAGCTAATCTCAACTAAACTCAACCGAATTAAACTCTTATATACTGTTATTTCGAGCACTTCTTCACCAAAACCATACCTTATGGCACAGAATAGACATTGAAATACACAAAAACACATAACGTTTATATTGCTCTCAACCTAACAAACAAAACAATTGCAGGTGTTTTCCGGTCAAACCTCTCGACACACAAATCAAAACTTCTTTCAAACTTATCAATAAAATTATAAGTTTGGCACAACTTTTTGTATGCACTCGACTCCAGATTGTGATAGACATGGCTTTTAATATATTCAAAATCATAACAATAATGATATGGCATTAATTCCCGCCGATGTAAAAGTGCAACAGAATTGGCAAAATTGCCAAAATTGCCAGAAGAGTTTTTACATAATCTAAACATTCTCATAGATGCGTTTGGCTCATCTCCAGCATACACTGTGCACTGTGCTGTGCTGTGCTAGTGCATTTATTAAACTCAACAAATGTTCGATACTTTCCCACATTATGTCATTTTTGGTAGAGTTTTATTTCGTTGAATTGTTAATTACGGCTCATTCTTACACAGCTTTTTGGGCCCAAAAATAACAATTTACTTGATTTTTGTGAGAGTGTTAGAAAAAAGTGCATTTTCTCTGCACTCAAGTGTAGCCAAAAGTCCTTTTTGTTTTGCAAAAAAAGTGTATATTTTAATAAATGGTGAGATTAGAGAAGACTTGCAAATAGACTATACATCAGTCTAACAGAAAAGTCATTAAATCAGATATTTAGCAAAAGTATACATCTGTTAGACTTCGACTAACTTTTGATTTAACGCCTATTTTAACACTGAATTGAGTTTCAGGAATAACTACAAATGTCTGTGCGATCGAGAGGTAAGCATTGAAGCGATGGCAGACCACTGACAGACAATTTACCTCAAACTGTTAATTAGGGGTTACTTTCTATGATTGCATTGTCTAACAATTAATTGTTTGTTACCCACAAAGCCGTCATCACATTAATCAATTAACAGTTTGAAGAGCAAAGATCCCAAAGACTGGTCTGAGATAAGATCAGTTGAGCACATCATATGACTGGAGCACTGGTTTTACAGTTCACGATATTATCCTTTTCTAACGGCATTCAATTCTGTCTCCTAAATGAATATTTGAGGAATACCTTAGTCTATAGCTATTCCGAGTTATTGTTTAGAGTTGGAGAGGGATTGAAAGCACACAGCCTTTAGTTACGCGTTCCTGACTTCACGAACCAAATTGTTTTAAAACATTTCTAGTCTTTAATGTCTTTATTCAGTGAATGTCTTTGGATGTGGTTATGGCTTATCTACTCTATACTTAGGCTAAACTTCGAGTCAGTTTCTATTTTTAGCCTTTCATCCAAATGGTGTTCCTCCAGATGTATGGAACAGCTCTGACAGTCAGTAAAAATTAAAAGTCTATACGATATTGGCTTTCGGTTAAACTAATGATCAAATGTTTCGCTCAGCCATTACTCACTACTGAATCACAACCTTTGATGCAATGAATAAATGGACTGAAAACGCATTTTTAGTCAAATTATTTCTTTAGTTGTGAAGTAAATGAAGTAAAATATAGTTAAAAATGTAAATTATTGCTCACAAGTGGTTTAAGTGTCGATTTCATAAACAAACAAATCTTTTAATTGCATTCACTTTAAGCCAAAAAAGAAATGCTTTTTAAAGTTAAGCGCATTTAAAGAGCATTTTAATGGCAATCGACTGAAACTCGACTACCATTTAGTGAAAACTTATTTTCAATTAGAGCTCAAAAAGTTGAGTAAAAGATGAGATAAAATCTTAAATACCGTTCGCGAAGTCGAGATCTCAAACTCTTCACTGATTCTTCTCAGACTCACTCCGACTGATCGGATAGTCTCTGAATCGAGAGGCAGACTAACGGAAACGGCACGTCTGGCATGAAGATGACCATTGCCTGGGGAACGCACTCTTAGCTCAACGTCCACCACATCAGGTGATAACTGTTGAGAGGGAGCGCTGTCCTGATCTTGAGTCGCATTTGAGGTAGAAGTCATTCCGCTGTTCCACGATATCAGTGATAATGGAAATGGCAGTAATGGTATTCTAATGTCTTGAGCGGAGTTGGGTGAAGACGGAGCTGATGTCATACCTAAAAACAAATGACATCCTTTAGAATTGGATTCTTAAAATTAAAGCCATAAAATGTGAGGAAATTTGACTCATTCTTACATTAATGCAAATATAGTGGTCTGACATTAAAACACTAATAATTTTCAATCGCATAAAAGGGAGTCATTATTGCAAATAAATATATGAGTCGACACCGAATACACTGATGGCTAACATTTTTATTGTTTTTATTTTATTTGCGAAGTCTATCCCAAACCATAATCAAAGGCATAGCGAATGCATTACGACTTAACACAACTAAACGATTGGCTTTTGGATCATTAATATAGTGGCAAAAGTCACTTCTGATCACAACTAAGAGAAATTGCCTTCACTTCGATGCTAATGAAATTTGTGCCCAACTCTGGTCTAAGTTTGAGTATTAGGCCGATGGCCTCCGACTACCACTAAATTGAATACATTTGCAGACATAGAGTATAAGAGAATAATAAAAATATAGTCAAAAGTTATGTTTGCTTTTAATAAACTGATTTCATTGATATCCATTTCATGGGTTTGCGTCCCATTAATGACAAACTCAAAGAGAAATTATTACAAATCATAAGTAGAAGACAGGATCGGATTCATAGCATATGTTTGTTGTGTTTATAATATTCTCATTCATTGCGCTCTTCTTATCGTCAAATACACTACTCTTTCGTCTCATAAAAGGCCCGTAAATGAGATGAAGTGTATATTTGAGGGAAATATAGATATGGGTATTGTGTGGAGCAGAGTATAACTATGATGGAGAAACAGTGCATTCAATACATCCCACTGTTATAACTGTTATAATTTCTTTCGCTTCATTCGCGTCCCTTTCGTCCAAATTTGAATTTATTAGTACTGAAAACTGGCATCAATTGAGTCGAGCAGACCGTAAATCAGATGTTTATAGTGTTTATGTGTCTCAGCAAACAGTAGTAAAACTCTTGCACAGAGTTAGACGACAGACACCAAAACCGAGTGAATTGCGGTTATATTGGCCTCTATTATGATTAGCCAACTCTGTTCTGATGCAGATTTTGCACATTTAATGGTTAATAAAAGATTTCCTATCTTTCAAATACAAATAATTTCCATTAAATGGAAAAACTTTTTGTCCGATTTTTAATGGTTTGAGTAATCATTGAACAAATCAACTGTTTTGATGCCATACTTATATTTTGAAGTTTTCTCCACTTTTCCACGGTTTGTGACTCCCACTCATTCTTCACTCACACTCTTATTATCGACAATATATTTGTTTTTTGTGATGTTCTGTCTCTCAGTTCAAGTTTGGAGCACATTATCAACAGTTAGTCTATAGAGTCCTCGATTGCAGTTTAAAATTATGGCTCAAAACAACTGCAATTCGAGTGCAATATTAAGCAATACTTCTAAACACAACTCTCTATTAAATTGAATGTCGTATACCTGACAAGCATTGGTAAAGTTGCGGGAAGTGAGGGATAGACAGGAGTTTGAGTTTGCGATAGTCATCAAAAATGTTTTTATACCGAATTTGATTCGATAGACAAACTCATAGCCAACAGAACTAATGTTAAAGTTTTTTACGAGAACTCATATATTTCACAACTCGTCTAATATTATATGACAGGAGAGGCCTAATAGTATGGAAGCCCTGGACATCATAATCGTTAGTTTACGTAATGAAAAGCGTGAAACTCATGCCATTATCGTTGAGCACAACACTCAACACAAAAGAGTCCAACAGTTCTCCCTTTCCGTAAAAAAGGCTCAAACTTTTGAAAAGTGAAAAACCATTTCTCGAACCAAAAGTTCTTTTCTTTTGTATATTTTTGAAAAAATATAATAAAATATAATATAATATAACATAATATACATACAAATGATTGGATTGGGAATTGACGGCCAGTTAACCATTTATACAGTTTTTAAGTTTGCATGAGTTTTGACACTGGCTTTGGTCTACTCTTCCCTTTGAAGCATAGGTTTATTGAACCTTTGATTATATAAGTAGAGTATAGCCATCAAAATTGGAGAACCACTTTTTGAGATGAGGCCATACATTAAATAAGTCTGAGCGAGTATATGTATTAATAAAAAGTGTGGCCTCTGTGGGCCCTGTGCCAGCATTAGCCACCCTATAATCTATTAGCTATCACTTGCATCAATTACATTGCATGGAGTATCTGTTCATATCTGTCCGGCCCTAACATAAGTTGTTCACTACTTTCTTCTCCACTTTTTTGCATTAATCGATTGGCATCAAGGTCAATGGAAAGTTGCATTTGACATTTTACGGTTATTGGGAGGGGTTCCCATATACCCGATATACAGACCATAAAAAGTCGACTTTCAAACCAGTTTTGAGCGATAAGTAGAAATAAGTGGCGAATCATATAAATAGAAATTATATATGAATATCGGAGCAGCACTTCGGGGTCATTAAAGGGTCACAAACCAGCAAAAGAGTCTCATATATTGTTATTTTGATGTAGACTTACATTCAAATCATTCAAATCTATATCATATAAAACATGTTTTCTGTGGTCTCTTCACTCGACGGTCACGTATTCTAACAGCGAATCTGTTAAGTGCTTCAAATTGCCTTCAAATCATCCAAAGAAAGACTAACTCTCACTCTGACTCAATATTGTGCAAAACTGATTACTCCGAGCAAATTGCCTGAGCGCTCAGCACAGCACAGTTGGCAACAAATCGCTTATAATTTCTTTTTTATAAACATTGAATACAAGTTATGGGCAAAACTGACACTTTATTCTCGATATATTCAACAATTGTTTTCTCTGTATATTATTTGCCATCAAATGTAGGCTTATATTAGATTTATCTGACGATATCTAAGGGGTCGGGATGTCTATCGGTGTGTCTCTCACTCCACACGCATTTCGGTCATTAGATATCAAAATGAATACAAAGAGATTGAGTGAAAAGCAGGTAACAAACGAACAAATGTTAGCACAGAATAAAGCCGTAACCCATAAACCAGTGATTATGGCATAGAAAGCGCCAAACGAACCAAATGTGACGGAAAGTGAGTTTTTCAGACCAAAAGTTTTGATCTTTTGATTCATCAGTAATTAGTTCTTTGCTTTTCTTGCTTTTAGAAAATGTGCACAAATTTCAATGCTATCCATTCCTATCCACTGCTATCCCGGATAAACATTATGACTAATCATATACCCAAGCATTGCATAATCGGCTCATTGGGCGCTCATCTGTCCTAATGTTACCTTTGCCTCAAGTATTGAACAGTAATTTACTGCCTGTGCTGAGCACGGCTTCAAATCAGTTGATATGTGTGTTAAAACATGTTTCATATGATACTAATGAGTGAATCCACTCTTTAATGAGTATATCTATGAGTTTGACTCAAACCAATAATAAATATATTCATACATTCAATATATTGCCATTAAAGATATTATCAAAAGAATTAACATGTTCAAATTATAAAGTCACGAATATATAATGATAAAAAGGTGTACATTACCCGAATCAATGGGAGGACTGGGCAGTGCTGGTCGTGATGGACGGGGAGCGTCACCACAGACATAGACAATAACATCTTCAATTTGAGCGATATCCCGGTCCGTATGACTGGGCTGAGTGGCCATCGACCAGACGCGTGTCATTCTGAGTACAAACAAAACAAACCAATTGTGAGACACAAGTATTTAAGGGAAATCTCTGTCATTAATATTGATTTACATTTCCTGAAAGTTAACATTTTTGAGACCAAATGCTTAAGCGATGAATAAAATGTGAGACTTTTGAGTCACAAATAAAGTTCAGTAATAATGAGATTCATAAGGAGTTCCCAATCTATTAGTGTTTTGTCAAAAGCGATGATTTAATACATTTCTAACACAAACAGCTCTAATGCTAATGAATTCGACGAATCGCTTGATTATTGAGACCTGAGCTGCACCTGTGCTCACATGTATTGCTCACAAACAAAATCAAAAACTTTTGCAAACTTGTAGTTCAGGCCTAATATAGCATTAAGTGAATCACCGTCTGAACGACCTGTGCTTTGGATGCAATACAGGAAGCAGTGATAAGCAAAGGATAGGACTCTCTCTCTCTCTCTCTCTCTCTCTGTTTTCATTTATGCCATAAATACAGATATAATATTCGCAGCTCTCTGTCTATCCTCAGGCAATGGTGAGGCACAGGAGTAAAAGGATAGTCTGTGTTCTCGTGCAGAGTAGACATCGTTAAAGTCCACTAGTCTTGTGCTAAACCGGAGTGGCCTCACAATACAATAGGGAGAATAGGGGAGCTTTGCCTGTGCCTGTGCTTGCTGCTTTTATTATTGTCGCACAAATCTACGAACTAAAAACGCTATACCACTGACGTCACGCTATGAAGTGGTCCCAGATCTGGGCTCGAGCTAAGTCTTGCAGGAAAAGTGCCCCTCAATCAGAGAACAGGTTATAGAGGAGCGCATCACTCCATCACCATTTAGACCAGAAAACTGTTTATAGATTCAATATTTAATTTCAAGAAATTAAGATAATTCGGGCCATACCTCACCCCAAATGAACACTGTTTACAATTTCATAAAGAAACAAATGATAATTTCTCGACATTTAATCGCACAGATAAGAGGGAGGCCTACAAAATAACACTACATTTCCACTTTTTGGGCAAAAAACAGTGCTTTACTGTTGGGTCAACTCCACTGAAAATTACATTTTATGTAATCCCAAATGAAAGCGACTAAAAATAGGGTCAAAACTCTCCAAACACTCAATTTTATTTCGATTCACTGCTTTATAATCGTTTTTTGTTAAATTTTGCCACTTTTCAAAATAAGCAGTGTTCATTTTATATGATAGCAAAATAATGAGTATGCTACTTTCCTTTTTCAATGTAAGGGTTACTCATTTGAATGAATTTTGTAGACAATAGGGAGTTGAGATTAACTTAATCCAAACTAATTTTTGAATGAAATAATTGATAAAATGAGAAACGCGTGTGAGTTGTGCTCGGATTGTATTTTATGAGTGAAAGCTCTGAATGTATGGTTTGAAATACAGCCCAGATCTGGGCCCACACCTCAATAGAATCGGGGTTTCGGTGTGTATTCGCGCGACTGTTGCAGACCTGACAACAAATGCATTGGTTTTGCATTCATTGATCTTCAAGACTATCGACGATCGCCTTAAGGTCGTCGACGCCTCGCACTCTAAGTACTAGTCCTGTGACTCAGGTTTATAGTGAAGGCTTTTTAAGTGAAGCAATGATGCAATCATTCAAAAAGACGGCTAAAACTTATTTGGCGCTCAAATAAGTAAACACTAACTTATTCTCAATCCGTATACCAATACTTACTGTATATACAGTCGAGACTCAAATCAATTGAATAAAATATATTCAGACAAATGTTTATTCAGTCAAATGAAGAACCGATTCTCACATATATATCAAGTGATAAGCAGTGGAACTGATCAGCGAATGGGGCAAAGAAGTAGAGATAATAAGATAATAGTCGGGCTATGTTTCACTCCAAACATATAGTTGTCGAAAGAAACCCTTCCTTTCACTCAATACAGACAATAATAACAAAAAGACGTCTGAAGTAAAACCCAATAAAACACACCTTAAAAGTATGAGTCATCGATGAACGGCAATCATAGCCCCCTCTTAGGAGACCAGTGCCCAGATTGACAGCTATACCACAATTAAGTCCTCTTTGGAGAATATGACCAAAAAGAGAGAGATTTGCAAAAATAGGTCATCAATGAAAGGCTTGAGTTGTTTGCCACCCAAACAGTACTGGACAGAGTGGACGGCACTACCTCTAAAAAGGCGACTACCGTAATGCGAGGGCCCCTTCAAAATGATTTATTCAAACTTACATTTAATATAAGGCCTTAAAATTTGCCTCAAAATCAAGAGTTTTGATGAAATACTCTTTTGTTTGGGAATTGTCACAAATGGTAATTCTGGGAATGAGTGGACGGCCATCAAAGAATTGGCTGACGGCTATACACGGCTTTATTTGCTCTCAAATATACTCATCCAAACTGATAAGAATTAATAGATATGACAAAAGAGGCGATTGATTACAAGGTTAGTATTGAACACGATATGTGATCAATGGTTCGTTATTGAGGGCTCGAAGATCTAATTGAAAAGTAGGTAATCGAATGAATTGCTATTATTGTTAACATTGGGAACACTTTGGGAACAACTCATTGATAGCTATTATTACACTTTTTTCCGATAATATCTATAGTTTTGACATAAACTTAGTGTTTGTTTCGTAATTGTAATACATTTAATGATTTGGTTTTCCGCAGAGCCTGTCGTCGATTATTGTAATGCTATTTGGTTTAGAGGATGCCTGTGCTATGCTGTGCGATAAGTATGACTATGCTGTGCGGTAATGACAGTCCGCATAAAAACATCGCACGTATGAGTCATTTGGACGGTATTTCCTTCGCATTATTGTCAACGAAGTTATTTTGTGCATAACTTTGGTTTCACACCAAATAAATGAACTCAACTTTTTTGACATGACTTAAGAAAGTGATTCTTCACTACAGAAATGATTTATGTTTTGGTGTCACAAATTGGGAAATGAATATTTCACTTAACATTCAATACAATAATAGTGAGGAGGCTTTCAAATGCCTGTTGCATAAAGATGCCCTGTTCAGTGCCCTGTGCACTACACCAGACACAATTTATGCTCATTGGCAAGAGTTAACTAATTCTAGTTTGCAGTGACTGAACCAAAAATAGCATTGAATTAAATGTAATGAGAAAAGAGTTGTACAGAAAGTGCACAAAAGGCACAAAAGGGCACAAAAAGCAATGTTTGTTAAACAGTATAACAAATGATTGGCAATCGATTAGTAATGAGAGAAGTGTTTTGCAAATGCAATAAATTAAGCGTTAATTTAAGGAATGAGACAATATTGGACTCACCACTCGGTGCTGATCAATGTGAGCAATGGGTCAGATGTTGGTTGTTATGCAAAACAACTTTGTTTTACTGTTTTGAGCCAAACTTATAGCAAACAGAGCGACGATAAACGTATACAAATCGTCACTTCTTGTGCAATGTTTGTCTGCTTTTCCTCTTCTCAGTGGAAAGTCTTTCACCTCAAGACACAGAGCGAAGAACTGCGAGTGCAGAGTGAGAGCAAGTCCTGTCAATTCACTGGCTTTTAATGTTGTATGAGCTTAGAGTGAGAGGAGAAGTGGGGAAAAGGCTATCGTTCATGACATCAGCTCAGTCTAACCAATAGTGTATTTGTTAACACGAAATCGCACACAACTTCCAGAGTTGGCCCTCAAACACACCACTCAATACGGCTTTGGTTTCTAATATCATTATAAACACAATTATAGACTATTTGAGAATTGATTGCCAATAACTTCACTAAAAACCAAACATTTATTTACAACTCTTGGCTCTAATTTGCAGTCAATATAATATGAGATCAAAATGTTATATCAAATCAAAACTTTTATTGTTATCTTCACTTTGTTTACACACACTATCATTGCTGTAGAAGACACAACCATAACCTTGATCAATTCGTAACAAGTGACAACATTATCATTGATTGATGCAATAATGTTAATTGTTTCACGAACAAGTTTTTTGAACCTGCAAAGTTTTTGAATATCCACTATTGTTATGTTATTGAATAGCAGTAAGGTGGAAAGTAGTAGGTTGTCCTTGTATACACATAATTAGAGGGTATTCTCTATAATTAATAAGAATGGCTTTGTTTTGATATGAATGTGAGTTATAATAATGGATTTGAGCGACAAATCAACTGATATTAAGTGATATAAAGTTTTATCAATTATGACAATATTGCTGTTATACTGTCGGGCGTTGTTCTGCCCACAGATTACGATAGATATGCATAAACTCTAAAATATCAGAGAATTGCTTTTATTACAAAACATTTGCTCTTTTATTAGATTTTTGTGCGTCCGTACAATGCATTTGATATACAATACTGTTTTGCCAATAATGAAGAAAATACCGGATAAGAGCGTATAAATTGCATAATATTTACTTTAGAATAGCACAGAATAGGGCAGAATAAGCATCTGAGCGCTAATGTATTATTAGTGCTAATTCTATGAACTGTTGAATCTGTAGACCAGTTTCAGATCAGAGCAATGATACAAAAACAAGAGGAAGTTTTTTGATGTCCATTATGTTTGGTTAGGGATTCATTTGAACGAAAAGTCAATAATAATATTTCTAAATCTTCGCCATTTGAGAGACATATAGATTGCAAAATATACACATCAGTCATGCAGGCAGTGAAGTGTTGGAGTGTTGGCCACAACACAGTCATATTGTGCCCAAATGCCCCCTAGAAATACACACTTCCCTCGCATAAAGTCTAAAGTTTCAGACGATGTCATAATTGTATAATAGAGCCAATAGTTTGGCCAAAAGTTTTAATTGACTTTCTTTTTAGACACTCTAAACCATATTAACAGACATTCATTACATTCACGGCATTAGACTATTATTAATCGGTTTAAACAAATGTGAGCACAAAAGTTGTTTGAGAAGAGCTTTGGGTTGAGTGTAATGTGAAGTGCAATACAAATGCAAATTGAATGTGAATGTGAAATATCGTTCCCTTATTTTGGAGACTATTTTGTGCCAAAAGTTTTGATAATAGAGTTTTCTCTTATGGTCTCGATTTTATGCCAAAGAAATAGTAGTTTTGTGTTTTGAATACATGAACTGTAGAACTGTGGGGACTATTGAGTTACTCAAAGCAAAAACTTGCTTTCGCATCAACTCTTGTGCGATACACAACACTTACAACTGAGCGCTCAATAACTTTGTTATTATAGCCAACACTAACTTTTGTAGTGAATCGCAGGAGTAATCTATGATATATATTAATTATAGCGCACAAGCCTTTCCTCTGTTGACTTAACTGACACAAAATTAATGATTTAAAGTGTCTTTTTAGGCCTTATAGACCACCAGAACCTAATGGATATTCTGATTGTGTGGTAACTGTAAGGCAGTGTCTGTTGCGCTTTGCATGCGATCACTGCAAGCAAAAGGATAATACATTCACACCGTTATTATCACGCATTGAACACTTCCAACACTTCTGAAGAAATTAATCCCTTTTTCTGACCAAAAATGTTGTTTCAAATGAACTCAATTCGGTTGTCATAAGCATTACCGTTGAGTTTGAGTATAATTCACAACATTTTTGTTTAAAAGTTATTAAAACTCATTAGTGTTTAGCTCTTATGTCAGTTAAGATAAGAAACTATTAATTATATGTCCGAAAACACAATAGATTTGTGAAATATTATGACTTTTCACGAAATTTCAACCGATTCTTATTCAATATTTTCTACAATTTTGACAAAATATGATTAAATGAATTACCATTAATGCCATGAAATAGGAATTCACAAACAATAGTTTGATTTATTGGGCAAAAAAGTGTCAAATTCACAATTGAATGCAATGGACTTAAGTGAGTGCAAACTCATTGCAACACATTATAAGCGTTGACCACAATTATAATGAATTAGCAAAAGAGTGGACAATCAGTTTGATTATAAATATGCATAAAAGGGGAAAATAGAGGACACATCAAAAGTTGGAGGCAAGGAAGCGGTGGTGTGAGTGTCATATTGATTGATGACTTGGGCCCACGCTATCAATGAAATTGAATTGAGTCGAGTGTGTGGTTCGCATCAAAGGATTAAATGACAACTCCATGAGTTAACACAACACTCCGATTATGATCTTCACTACAAGATGTTCAAAGGGATCACATTCACTAATTTTACTCTTTTCCACAAAAGTGCTCAACTATTTGGCCATTCCTTCCTTTAACACATTTATTATTTTCATTATCTTAATGGCCTCTAAATTTTGAAATACAGATATTGTGCACAAAATGATTAATTTTATGCAAATACAGCCATATATTCAATATTATACTCAAGTCTATAGATTTTTGGTTTACCATTACTTGAGTCTATAATTTTTAAAGGCTTTCAGTGATTATCCAGGAGTATTACTAAAAATTACTTGACATGAGCTGTAAATCATAAGAATTATTGAGAGTCAGATAAGATTGCCCTTGTTACTCTTATATTCCAACGAAACAAATGCGTAAAAATTAATTTTGTTTACTTTAGGCAATTCTTTTGCAATGATTTACTCCTTTTGCTCTCACATTGTGTGTTGAGAACCAGTGATTTGTTAAATAATGGTCTTAAGACTTCTCAAATATATTTTACAATCTATATATTATCAATATGACCAAGGGAGTAAACTAACAATCATCTTATAAATGCAAATAGAAAGGAGTCATCATTTTGTTGCTGCAGTTTTTCACTCAAGTCATTAGATTTGCGTTAAATTTATATGGTATTGAATTTCATGCATTAATAAATTTGAATTGAACCAGGTTGAGTTTTTCTCCTATTCTTCTATTTTGAATCGACAATTCTTTGTTGATTTTGAATTGAATTGAAAAAGAGAAGTTTTATGATTGTCTACCTTGATCATCGCATCTATTATCAGAACCTGAAGGCTGTGCTCAGTCCGGGCTATCAGTCCTGGAGAAAAGAGAGGGAAAACATAGAGTTGGAGCAAAAACTAGTCAAACATTTATGTAAGTAAACCCTGAAAATCAAGATAACATATAAAGACTCAAATTTAATAAGTATTATAATTCTGTGCTAAACCTGATTGAGTCATAGCCTCCTCTATAATAAGTAAAGACTTTTTGGTTTGTTTACATAAACTCATGTAATCCAAGCTTCGAGTCTATCGTAAAGTCTATTGATATTCAATTTTATTTTGACTTTTATTAAACCATTTGTTTATCGCTTCTAATAAATCTTTAGTCCAATCAAAGAATATTATTATACTTTAGTCACAATTAAACCAAATTTGAAAACCATTTCCAGACTTTTAGTTATCATTAGCTCTGATATCAATTACAGGAAGATTTTTATTAAGATTTCCCTGTTTATAAATATGAGCTTCGATTTAAAAGGCAAATAGACATCAGTTTCTTCACCTCAGCCTCACTTGAATTGACTGCAAAAAGCAAAATGAATTTGTGGACAGTATTAAGAGATATTCTGTGAATTGCTTATGAATTATCATTTAAACAGAAATTATTCATTTAAAAGAGAAAACAAAAAATTCCCAGAATTTAAATATTCATAACATTCTAATGACTCATTTTATGCATTTATATAAGAGTGCCAGACATGCACAATGCAGCACCTCAGCAAGGTCATTAGCTGTGAGATACAGCATGTTTATTTTTATTTGATTTTCACTCTTCTAAGAACCCAATGACCCAAACCCTGGACAGGTCTTTAAACTTAATATTATTCTTAAAGACTCGTATATTTCTTAACAGATTTAAAGTAGCCGTTCGTCGAGTGAATCCTTATTTAGGCGCACAGAATAGGCTTTGAATACACAATCAAATTGTAAAGTTCCAAGATTAGCGCTCATTTTAGTGCCTCTCTCTCTCTCTCTCCTCTCTTTCCCTCCCTCCTCCACTTTCACTGTATTCCTCATATATTTATAGAGAATATCATCAAAAATAAGAGATAAGGAAAGCAAATACGAAAAATCTTTGCAAATATGAAATCATATTTGGTTTGTCCTCAAAGTGGAGTCCAAATGTAAACTTGAGTTGAAGTGAGTCGCGAGACCTTAACGTTAATTCAGTGAAAAACACTGTAATTATTATTATTCGTTGAGTCGATTCCAGTAGTGATAAGAAAAATTAGTTTAATTTAATTTATCTCTGATTCCGAGACTTTCTGCAAAAGCTGGCGATAAAACCATAGAAGAACTCAATTAAATACATTTTTTGGTTTTCTTTCAATTTTGCTTTAAGTTTAACTAAACTTTAATTTGAATCCTATGATAATGAAAGCGAATAAAAAAGAAATTTTGCCGAAAATCTCCCAAAAAAATTATCACTCTTTTGGTTTAAATTGTTTTAAACTGAAGAAGTCGTAAATCAAATTCAATGACATTCATTGAAAGGAGGAATTTTTGCATTTAAAAAGTGATAACCCATTATATTAAGTGAAATTATGCTAGTTTACATTTTAAAGAGGAATTCTTAATTGAATTGCATTAAAAAGTTTGAAAAAATTGGGACAACTCTTGGATTTCAGACATTCAAAAATAAAATAACTTTTTTCTAATAAATATTTATTATTTGAAATTTGCATTAAATTAAAGGCGAAAATCAGTAATGTTTTTGAAATTAATATTTATTCGAGACTTCAAAAAATTGAGTGAAATCTCGTTAAGATAGCACTCAGACAACTGTTAACAAGTTTTCAATTATTTTATTGGAGGAAAACCTCTTCAGTGTTAATGAAAAGCTTCTTCAGAGAGATTTAAGTCTATTTTTATGCCAAACTTAACCCAAAAGAGAACCCAAAGTAATCTCGAGAGACATCAAAATGAGAGATCCTTTGGTTGTTTTGATGGAAACAAGACTTGATATGCAATTATATATTATTCAATAGAAATGAGTGATAAAGCCGTGACAGTGAGTGCTGTTCCTCTTAAGCAGATTATCCGCTATTTTTGTTGCCATTCAGTTTTGGCCACTAATCTAATTGACCACAAAAAACAAATCCCATTCATGTGGTAATGCATTTGACCGGTTCCTAACTAAGTGGACAGTGAGTTGTGTCTGTCGGTTGCGGACTGACCACTGTTTTCTATGCTTAACCAAATTAACTCTGCTTGAAATCGGATCTTTTGCCCGGTTCTCAATGGCTTCACATCAATATTATAAACCAATATAAGTATAATTCAGGAAATGAGTGAATCATATAAAAGGAAAAAAGTGTACTCAAAGCTAAACACTGCAAAAGTGGCAAATGTTGTGATGGGATGTCACTGGAAACGCAAATTAATTCTTTGAATGTCAGTCCCAATAATAGGCAACAAATAATAGAATTTAATATTAAATAATAACAATAAAAATAAAGATAAAGAGGAATACGAAACAAATTGTGAGTAAAGGAAAGACTATTGCTTTGAATGGAGTTATTAATAATAATAGCGATTAAAGATTATTACATTTGCAACAAAACAATTGGAGAAAAGTTTGATAACATTTTGTTACAATTCTCTCCAATATTTTATATGCGAAACAAACAGATGTGTAAAATAAATGCATAGAATTAGTGGAAACCAATTCATAATCCGATGATTATTGGCTTTAATAACAGTAATAATGGAGAGACGATATCACACATGTAATGACTAACCATACCATACAAGTGATGCCAATAGAGGTGTAATGTAATGATCGCACAATTGGAGGCTCTTGTAATAAATTGGTTGCGTTCTACTGTTTGGCCATTATCTTAACGCCAGGTGGATATTAAGGTTAACTGTCCAATAGTGGAAATGACCAAATAAATAATGTAAGCCTCATTTACCATTTCCAATTTGCTCATGATTATCTGTGAATCAATACACCTGTAATTACAGCGACCAACAACTGTGCACAACCTATTTCATCAAGCAAACTTTACTTTTGATTCTGAGAATCAAGCACTTTTAGCAAGTTCTCGACAGAATACTTTGCATGACCTTGCAAGAAAAGCAAACATTGCAAACATATGAAATTTTATGCAAATTAGTAATTTGTGCCATAAATTAGGATAAGAATAATCGAGGAATGAGTCATTTGAAAGCTGGTCACCCAATGTTTAAAATTAATGCATTATTTCGTCAAATACTCGTCTCTATATTCCACACCATTTCATGCAATTCTGACCCAAACTATTAGTAATGTTAGGATTGTTGGCCTCAAATAAATTGTAATCAAAAGAGTGAGTAAAGGAACTGCTGTTTGATTTGGGAGTCAGTGCCACAAGTTTTTGGCAGATAATAGAAAGGGTTGACTCGAATGGCAATTATTAGGATCCAAATTACAAGTTCGCATGTTTTGCAGGTTTCCATCCATTCAATAGAGTCTACAATTTGGCATTCAGTTTGACATTCAATTCATTCTGGTCTGTGAGAGAGCACTGCATTTGTTTGTTTACTTTGAGCTACTTTTGCTAGAGCAACCATTGGTTAGATATCAAAGAGTGGACACACTTTAGGAAACTCGGGGTAAATAACGGAACAAAAAACTGGATCCTTCCTTAGGGTTTAGGCGGTGAAAATGAATACCCAGGAAAAGGTTTGCTAAACTTTTTCGCAGATTGTCTTCTTTGTGGAAACGCCATCAAACTGACAGTTCTTGATATGTTTGACAACTTTTGTCCCACTATTATATGCATTGAAATTATGACAATCTTTTTATACAAACTCTCAGTTATTATCATTGATTTCGTTGACGGAACGCATAATCAAAGCAGAAATTAATTGAATGAATTGAAAATAATAGTGCCTTCAGTTGTTTCTCACGAAAAAATCAAAATTTTGCCACCAATTCAAGGAAGAGTTCATTTGGGGAACTGGAGGTCTGAAGTCATGTCAGACAAACTGACTCTTCTAACAGGTCTATAGTTAACAGAGAAGAGGATATCACAGGTGTTGAGTCAATATTCTGTTGAAAGGACTCCACTCCTAAATGAATTGAATTTCATTAACTTTTCCAGGGATTTGTTGCCAGTCGTGTGTCCGACTCTTTTCCTATTGTTATTAAACTTCAATTTTTTTCATTAAAAATAGAATATTTCGTCAAAAAAGTAGATCAGAATCATTGTTATTATTGACAATTTGTGGACAAAATTCACTTTTCATTCGCACCTTTTTGTATGTTATTACAAAACAGAATAATAATTAGTGGTTTGCATAACAGTTACTCCCATTTTACAGCTGACTAACAAATATAATTAAAATATTCGCTTAAATGCATTTAATTCATGGCTTTTAGACATTACTTTATTGTCGATAAATTGCATAAAAAGTAATAACAAAGACTTCATTTCATTATTAATGAAATATGTATTGAATGACTCATATTATATAAATGAGTGAAATATTGAATACATTACTGACATTAATCTCTTAAACCAATTCTTTGACATCAAAATTGTTTAGTTCTTTGATTACTCTTTTTTCATGAAAGTATCGTTTGTTATCAAAATTGTTTTCAAATGACTTCGCGTTTGACATAAAGTCTGTAAAACTTACTGACGACACGATTAATGAATTTTGATTTCCTTATCTAATGTTTAATTCATTGCATTACTATTTCAATAGATTTCTTTTATTCTCCACTTTTTATGCAATGAATCGATGATACGATTATTGCAAACGCTGTCAGTCTTTCCTAAACTTGATTTTGGTTTGTATTTAATCTTATCAGAGAGAAGTCAATTCCCTAATACAAAGAACAGCGTGTGATTGGATTTAAGACAATTAATTCAATGGACATCACTCTTCAATTAAACTGGACCTGTATTTCCACCACTTGTTTATTTATCTTTTCTTTATTCGAGAATAAACCCGATTCTCGTCTCAGAATTAAGATTAAGAATCGTTAGAATAAAGAAAATAATATGAAAGTGGAGTTCCCTCTCAACTAATGATTAGGGTAATAGCCTGGCTCTTGACTACTATCAATAGACCTTCAACCTTGGAGAGGCAATGAAAAGGTCTTGAAACTTTTAGTTACTAATAGACGACTTGATATCGATTTCCTGACAGAGAGTATCAAAATATGATAGAATTGGTTTGACTTTTCTTATCTAATATTTTGTTTTAATTAGAAAATTATTTTATATTTTATAAATTGATTGTAAGCTTGAAATGACTCCGCCTTCTGATGATTAAGCCCTGGATTTGTGCAAATTGAGAGCAGAGCTGAGGGAAGCTGTTTATAATTGATCGTCAGAGCACTTGTCGAATCCAAACAAATTAGAACCGATATTAACCTGCAAACAGGACCGGGACTTGTGTTACAACAATCATAGGAAGAGCTAAGAAATATCAGTCAAAACAAGTCAAGAAATGGATGAAAACGTATTATTAGTTGATTTGAATAATTTGTTGGTTCAATAGATTGGAGAACGACTGGGCTTTTCTTACCTCAAGGCCCACCACTTGGCTCATGTCTATTGCCATCGATTACTATTCTTGCAAATACAGCCACTATTAGGATGAATAATGTCTGAGCTAATGATGACTTTGGAGCACCAGTTCTTCCAATCTATTGGTTCGCAGCAAACATTTATCAGACCCTTAATGTATGTTTTTATTGTTTTTCATCCAAACTTAACACAGACTCAAATCGAGCGTCACTTTAATACTCTTTCACTTTAACATTGATTTAATAAAGAGTCGAATTTGAAGTCATCTCAAAAACAAGTTTTTAAATCAATGCTCCTTTTGATCAATTGTCTCACAACTGGGATAACACTTAAATATTCAGCCATTCGTTTGAGAAACACTACATTTGAAGGGTTTTGCAAACCATTTAACTTAAAACAAATTAAGAAAGACATAAAAGATATGTTAGTTTGAACCTGAGCTAAGTCTGACATTAAGTCTCTTTAAGAACCAGAATATTCATTGCAAAGCAAATGAACAAAATAAGTAAATGGACTGCAATTGAATGCTTGGACACAGAGTCCGATGCAATCAAATGAATCACTTTATTATTTATTGTTTATTTGATTCAATTCTATAATTAAATATCGATTTATTGAAAATATAAGCAAAGATTGTATTTATAATAACAACTTTTGAGTTAAACAAATATTTATGAGTCTAGAGATTATACAATCAGTTCAACTTATTCTGTGCTCACTAATTATGTGTTTTGAATTAGAGTGATATGATCTAGAATCAGCCAAAATCACAGACAATTTATATCTCAGTATATCTTATCAATTGATAACTGAAGCTTTAATGACAAAGGACAAAAGTCAAGATATTCTTATCGGGGTAATCATTTCGATAGTTCTGTTTCTAGATATGCCTTAACTGTGTTTCACCCATTTTTTGCATATCAAACACATGAATAAAGAGTCCGTCCCTTCCTATTAAACGATATTATAATATGGAAAGTCAACAAAAGTATATATTTATTGAGTTTATATTTTTTGATTTATATAATGTATAGAATGAAAACATTACTAAAAATGAAAATATAATTATAAGAATCATTGAATTGTAGAACTGATAGTCTGTTTGATCAGTGACTCCAATTGTCTGCTCATTATTATCAAGAATACATTCAAATAATATTGAGTTTTATGCTGAACCACAACAACTCGTGATTGGGATCTATTAGTTTGAAAATATATCTTATATTCTGTATTAACATAATTGCTGTTAAACTGTATATATAACTAACCATAAAGTTAAGAGAAAGTGCAGTACTCTATGGATATTTGAATCGAGTAAATATAAACCCATTACCGGTCCAATGATTGCATTAAATAACAGGGTTTGAATAGTGAGGTCACGTTTATAGCCAATACACACAAACTTCTATTAACCAGAAATGTATTTTCAATGTTAAACAATTGTCTTGAGACAAATCATAGACCAATTATATCGAGCAAATCCTATATTATTTATACACGATTTATGATAATTAAAATAACTGGTTATATATTTTTCCAGTGAAGAGATCACTGAAATCAGTATTAAAAGAGTAATTCATGCGATAAATAAATATTACTTTTGAAAGCTTACAGAGAATTGACAGAAAATTAAGTGGAAATTTGCAGCAAAAAAGTTGATAAAAATAATGAGTATATTCTGCTTATCATAACTCTGGGAAAAATGCATTGAATTTTTGATAAAAGTTTGTTAAAAATAAAAAATATAATAAAATAAAATGTATATTATTTTCATAAATCCAATAAAACTAATTAGATTTGTGTAGTCATTAAAAGTAAGAGTCGAGTCATAGAGTTTGTGCACACATTTGATACTTATTTGACGGGTTATTCAACTTTTTTTACTCGAAAAGAAAAGATAAAATGGTTTTAAATATTGCTTTCAATAGACATAAGATTTGTATCGTTATTCAAAATTAGAGATTTAAAAATGATTTTCATTCGATTTTTTTAATTTCATTTTTCTTAATACTCGTCAGATAATGATTGAACAGCTCTGAACAGTAACCCAAATGGGTTTAAGATCTCAGAGATAGCTTTAAGAGCACATAATTATTATTACTATTCCTGAGGCATATTAGGCCTTCTCATCATTATTTGGATCACGTCATCCAAAGTCTGTATAAAACACTATTCCTCTCTTCAACTGTAAAATTAAGCAAACCTTTCAGTTTAGAGATGTTGAAGAAAAGTCAGGTTCTCTGTTAGTCTCTCCTCTTGTTGTTATTATTAAACATTAGAGACGGGTTCGACTAATTTATAACCAGTCGTTCCCCAAAATTATAATTATTGTTGGATTTTGTTTTGCATTTTCATTTGAAAACAATTTGAGACAATCATTACTTCAATATTTAATGGTTTTTCACAACTTTGACTATTTTGTTGAATATTTAAATCTTTTCTTTATATGACTAGAAATTGATTTTCAATTGATTCGTATGTTTGGCTCGAGTCTGTACTTTGAGAGAGGAACTAATAAATTAGCCAAAAATATCAAGATTAGTCTTTTTCATTAAATATTCTTTAGACATAAAATTGAATTTAATGGCTTTGAATAATATTTATCGATAAAAATGAAAACTTGTATTCAAGTGAAGTAAAGTTTATATCATTTATTAAAGAGATTGCGTGCGAACTCTATTCAGTCTCTAAACTCATTTTTAATATTCCTTATAAATTGGCTCATCTTTTGCTCCTTTCAATGGCTTTGGACTCAATTCAGGGTTAGAGTCGATGCAAAGAAAGCAATAATTAATTGCAATATTTTCTCCATTACTTAAGCTATCTCTGGGTTCGCGCGTTTGTTGTCAATAGTAATAATCAAATCAATAAATAAATGACTGATTTTATAGTTAATGATTGAATCGCAGATATCGATGTCTTTACTCAGTCGGGTGAAGACTGTGCCCATCGGTGTCGTATCGAAAAAGTGCATCAAAGCGTTCATCACTTTTTGACAAACAGTTCAGTGAATGCATTCAAATGAAAAGCAATTAATTGTTACAGACTTTACAAAATCAGTTATATTTGCCTCAATTGACAATTTTGGAGAATATCGAATGTCTAATAAATGTTCTAGCTCATTGTATAGACAATTAGATCAATAGTGAGATCAAAAGACAGGTTTTGCAGACGAAAACTTTCCCAACTTTTTCCAAAAATTTATAAAATAAAATCTTTGATTCAGAAATTGATTTATAGTCACGAATAATAAACTAATTAAAGCTATAAATTTAAAGACAATCTTGCGAATTGATCCAGACAATTTTGTCAACGCATAAAAGAAGCCATATTTGCCATATTTGCAAATTGCAATTGTTTATTTTGATGTTTCACCAGATTTGGAGTATCAAGGCTAAGTTCTCCCACAAATGTAAATTGTTTTGTGAGTCTCTTTTGACGTTAAGTTTGGCCCAAACTTTCTCCCATTCCCTGTTAGAGTCAATACAATAGAGGACTGACTGATACGTGAGCCCAAAGACTGCTACAAATTTCCCTTTTCTTGCAGTGATTTGATGTACTTTAAAGAGGGTTTCTTTTGACCCATTTCTGGGCCTCCGATTGTATTTGAAGTGAAAGTCCCATTTGTATGGCAACCATATGTTTATTATTTCTGTGACATAACCGCTCTCTCCTTAAACTCAAAATCTTTTCTCTTAATTTAAAACACTGTCTGTTATTCAGATCAAAATGCATTACAAATGCAAACATAATATCAATATTTCAACTCTTTTGCACGAATTGTTAGTTTAAATAAAATTTTCCCCTTTTTTCAATTGAAACCAATCATCGAAATGCAAGTCTGTCCTCACATGAGATGTTCCCTTCCTTTCCAGTCTTTGCAACAAATTTTCATTTTACTGAGTCTTTCGATTTAATCGTTAAATTTTAATGCATTTGTTTGATTGCAATAAGTGAGCATGGCAATTACTATGAATTATTACTAAGACTAATCATGCGATCATTGAAATTATGGATGTGTCCGAAAAGTGGTGCAAATCAATGACCACTTGGAGCTAATGATGTCCTTAAAAAACAAAATGATTGCAAACTAACATAAATGCAATAAATTACAGGTTTTGCCAAATTATAGCTAATTATAACTGAATGATCGCACCGACAAATGGAGTGGACTGCCATCAAATGGTCCATTTCTATGGTTGTCGTTTCCCTTATGGTATAATTACTTTTTAATGGTTAAACACATTCTCAGTCTTATCCCAAACCCAGTCATTGATTCAATCGAATTAAGTTTCGCTCAATTTTGAGTTTAATTATAATTTTAGGAAAATTAATTGCTTTCAACTGACCTCTCACTGAATACATTTGCAGCGATCAAGTTTTGCCATGAGGTGGTGAAAGCCAGTAGGCAAAGGAGCCAGGCAAAGAGGCCATGCAGTGGCCAACTCGCCGATCACTAAACCTGTATTAAAATCAAATTCAAATTTAGAGTTCGAAAAGTTTTGGTTTGAATTTTGCTTTTATTAAATGAATTAACTTATTAGCAATCAGTCAAAAATGAAGAGTGATTTGAAATTTATTGATTATTTTTCTTCATTCGTGAATAATTACGGAGCACTTGATTTCTGAATATTCACTGATATCTTGTTTGAAATTTGATTGAAAATATAATTATATCGCAAAATAAAGACTGTTTTCTCCATTCTCTTCAAGTTTTTCTAGTTTTAACCAAACCTGATGTCAGACTCTATTGAGTTTCAAATAAATATTGAGAATATTATTATTCATATCTCAAGTAAAACACGAGTTGCATATCATTGCTTCAAAATAATTTACATCACATTTAATTATAATTAGAAATTAAAATGATTCAGAATATATTAGAAACAAAATCAAGAATAGCCAGGTTTATTCTTTTTTTGCAAGTCTTCTTCGAGATCACATACACCACAAGTTTTGATCTTTTGATACCTTTGGCGGTGATTTTTATCACAAACTTATAGTTTAAAGCATTTGAAACAATAATGTTTTGAATATTAATCAGTATTTTGAACATTTGTATCAAAAGACTTGATTTTAAAAATGTCTTTGTATTTTAAAACAACTTTTATTGTATTGCTTTGTTTAATACAAAGATTAAATATCGAGCAGATAAGCAAAGTTTGAAGTTTAAAGTTCTCCACTTTTAATACTCATTTCATGAAAAGGTTTATCAATTAATTTGATTGAAAGGAAAGCAAATTAAACTCAAGGAAGTGATAGACTATAAATGCATACAAACTCTAACAACAAAGAGATTGAGGTTTAGATAATTCACTTTTAAGGCTGATATCAACTAATAGTGGCATCAAATTCATTATTTTTATTAGTCAATCAAAGTAACAAAAAGGTGACCTAAACTATCAGACGAATCTTAGGCCAATTTTGCATCTAGTTTGTTTATGCCGTTGTGAGCAGTGCAGAGATCAATGCAAATGTAAGAGAATTAACACTTTTATCTCTCTCTTAGTTTTATTTTTGATTTAAGTTATCGTTGATCTCAATCTTACTTTATATTCATATATGATATTAGACATAGAATATGAGGAATATATGAATACTAATTATATTCAGTTCGCGAACTCTGGTTCTTAACCTTAACATTGAATAGTGAGACACAACAACAGACAACTCGTCTGACTTAACGCTCGTTAGACAACAGGTTTTGTGCACTCAATGGAAAAAGTGATGACTTGTATTGATATTCACTAATTAGGAATAGAATAAAGTTTTGTTCTGTAATTAAATTGAAGCCAATCTTCGCCACAATCTAATGAGTCATTCATTTGCATAATTAAATAGGAATTAATCGCTGCTAATATCTAAACCCAAAAGCAATTAAATTTGTTTTCATCTCCAAATCAGATCACTTTTTATGAAAACCAGTTAATTATTCGCTTTAAACTCAAATACAGTTTATCCGTTTGATTGCTTTCACTCCAAGACATAAATCTACAGCTTTTCAGTAGATTTAATGCAAACTTCACTTCAGGACTGGTTTTTCTCTATCACTGCTATTATCTTAAATAATATTTCATCAAATTTTGACTCTAAAAATACGGCTCGAAATATATTTTCCGATTTCGCGATACTTTAAAAATCATTTATTAAAAAACTCACCCAAAGTTGTGAATCGAATAAAACATACAGCGTTTGTATTTCAATTTTTACTCAAAAATAGCCTTGCACAGATTAAATCATTTCCAAGTAATGATATTATATTTCAGAATTAATAAAAATTATTTATTACTTCGCAATAAATTTAAAGATAATTTCAAATGAAAATACAATTTCAAGGCTTTTATTGCAAAACTTGTCTAATGTTTCTGTCATTTAAACATTTGTATGGTTTTTAAAAATGAAAAATAAAACAAAAAACTGTGAATTCATTGAAAGTAAAGTTAATTTTGAGCTTAAGTTTCACACATTTGCCACTCATTCTGTTCTGAGAGGAACCGATAACTGATTGAAAATTAAGCCAAAACAGTGTAATAAAGGATCAAAAGAGTTACTAATTTCTGGTTTAGCAAAAAAATATGACTTTGGGTATAAAATTTTTGTTGCGAAACATGATTTTCTTGTTTAACAAATTAGTTGTCACACATTTTCAATCTTCGGCTCATATTTTATAAATTATTCCATGTTTTGGGCAATATTTGTCAAAAATAAGCCATAAATTTATACAAAGAATAATTTGGTATTCATTTCATATATTTGGGATCAAAGTTGAGCTCAAATTGACTACAAATCTATTTATTCATCCAATTATTGAATGGATCCATATTTGAGTTGAAAATAAAGCGCTTTTGTAAAACACAATTCAAATTCAAGCAAATAATGAACGCATCGATAAACTCAGACTTTATTTGAACAGAAGTTGCAATAATCATATTTAGCATAGAATAACAAAATAAGCAAGCTCCATCTAAAATAGTGAATGCAATCTAATAGAGTTAAAGTGAAGAACTACTTGAACTAGTTTGTGAGCCCATTAGAGCGGGGCAAAATTAGCTTAAACCTTTCAATTTGAAGAGCATCAATATTTTTGATCAATGACCTTTACTCTTCATATCAAAAGTATACTTGGCAATAATTTAATTTATGCAAATTCATCTGCCAGGGGGTAATTTGCCCAAACTATAGCCAAATTATCCAAAGTTCAGTCTTCAAATTTAAATCAATTTTTCAAAAATAATAATCAAATTACTCGTAATATAATGAGAAGTATATTATATAACTTTAATTACAAAAAAGATTAATTGATTTAAAGAAATGAATAGCTTTATTCAAAGGCCATAACATTGAAGCCAATGATGCGGAACATCACATCATTTCTTTGAATTCAATTATTAATCTCTGTTTCCATAAAAATTGATAGAATTAGTGGAGAGAAGGGAAGGCCTCTAAAGGAAATCAAATTTACTGTCTATCCATTGTTTATGTCTATAATTCTGTACTTTTCATCCAATTATATCCCATTTAAAATGTAGGTTCAAATATATAGCATTAAATTGATTACAAGATAAGTATAAAAACGAAATGAATTTTATTAATTTTGTTTGATTTGAAGAATAATAAAATAGAGATCATTAGGAATATTCTTGACTCAACTCTTGGCCAATATTTGGCTCATCATTAATGTGCAGTCGAGTACACAGAGAGTGCATTAATGCACCCAAATGTCACTTATTGTCCTCTAATATAGAATTCATTTGCCTTTCATTCACTTAAAATACTCTTCTCTTTTGGTTGTTATAAAACTGGAGTTTAGTATCTCTTCATTGCTTTTCGATTCATTTTTTTCGTTTTTGTGACTTCAGTATTGTTAACGACAGTCAATAAATTGTCATTTCTGTCACATTCACATCAAAAATACATGTTTTCTTCAATGCTTTGCATTTGATGTTAACTACATTTGAATGAGAGTTAAGTTTCTCTCATTTATGGCATAATTTGCCAAATTATTAAAAATGATTCACAAATTTTTAGCAAAGAGTAGTCAAAAAGCATTTGAAAAGAAAAGAAGTTTTAACTAATGCTCTGCTAATAGAGTTTCGCTTAAATTTGTCACGAATTGCAAGAATTATTGAATTATTAAACAACTCTTTGTTCAGACCTATCGTGCAATTAATTCAATGAATTAAAAGTCGCTTTGAATTAATGAAGTGACGGCAAGACCTGTGCCGACGGTTGTGCTCATTCATTATCCTCTAAGACTCATTTAAATCAAATAATGCACTTAAAAAAACCTCACATTTCTTCCCTAAAATTGAATAATTGAGTTATTATTTGCACTAAAAGCGGAGCAGTTTTTTCTCATAAGGAAAGTCATGTTAATTATATTACATTGAATACAATTAAATAATAGTGGAGCAGAATCTGAGTTCCCAATGATTTCTAAAATGGCATTTTCATCAGCGAACTAATTGAGTCTGCATTTGAATAATAGATTTGGTGTCAATCAAACTAATCACAAATGAAATGTCATATAATAGGAGTTATTGTATTCAATATTCAAAGTTTTAATTAATAACTCTTTTGAATGTTAGCCGAAATTGTATTTATTTAAGCGTACATTACATGAAAGCCACGCCTAACTCCTAATCAAATTGAATCAAAGGATTAATTACATTAGCAGTGAGTAAATTGAGGGTCTTTTGCATTAATACATTGCAATCATCACTGAGTGACCGAATCATCGTATCTCTAATTTGGCGTTTGAGAGGAGTTTCGGCTCAAAATGATTGACATTTCATTGTTTCTGTTTTGTGGACAAACCTTTGACCAGAAATATACTACTTTTGACTCAACCAGACGTCAATTCAACCAAATATTAGACGCTTTGTATTGATTTGAATTGAAAGAGAGGTCTGAAACGAAGTCACGAAATGCACAATATTTCTAATTTGTTAGTCGAGAGCATATAATTTATATAAGACTAGGAGTGTCTGTTCCCCCTCTCCCTCTACCACTAGTTCTATAATTTTCATAATTGACTGAATTTATCATCAAATCTATCAATAATTAAACAATTGATTAATACAATAGGAAATGGATTTAAAAACTATTTGATAAATGAATTCAATAAAACATTTCCGACTTTTATTACAAACAAAGTATGAAATTATATTAATTATTAATCAGTGTAATGGAAAATATTTCAATAACCTTGTTAACTTTTTCAATTTCCTTAATAAAGATAAAAATTCAAATAATTTTAATTACAAATAAATTACAAATCCATTGACTGAATACGAAGTGACGCTTCAATTGATTGTCAACATTGAAACAAACGCTGCATAAAATTGAACCAAATTAGTATCAATTAGTATCATGTACAATTATTTTACACTTTCGTGATTAGAAATAGCAATGAAAAGAGGCAAGTTAAGAGTTTGTGGTCAACTATTGGTGGAAATACGTGTCTATTATGTATTTTATATGTACAACAAAACAAGTTTTGATAAGAAGCAAATAAATGAGAAGTCATACCCTCTTCTTGTATTCTTCCGTCTCCCTCGACATCGGCCTCTTTGATCATCTCATCGACCTCTTCATCGGTCAGTCTCTCTCCCAAAGTAGTCATTATATGTCGTAATTCTGTAGCATTTATGAAACCCTTACCCTCTTTGTCGAACACTCTGAATGCGGCTCTGATTTCGTCCTCTGAGTCGGTTCCCGTCATTTTCTCAACCATTAGATATACAAATTGATTGAAATCGATATCGTTTTTCCCCTCTTCGCGTTCAATATCGTCTTTAATGACATCGAGTTCTTCTTCAGTTGGTTTTTCACCCAAAGCCCGCATAACTGTTCCCAACTCTTGGAGTGTAATTCTCCCGTCTTTGTCTTTGTCGAAGTATGCAAATACTTCTCTAAATTCGGCCATTTGTTCCTCAGTTAACTCAACCGACTATAAATCAAACGAATTTTTTTTACTTTAATTTAATTGTTTACAAATTTTTAAAAGTAATTTTGATTTACTGCCGGTTTAATTATTAGCAGAATAATTAACTTGCAAATTATATTAATAAGCAAAACATACCATTTTTCAAAGTAATGTAAAAATTAGTGACAAATAATTGGTTTGTCGTTTGGAAACACTTGGGTTGACAGCAAAAAGTGATTTGAGACTAATTTACAATAACTACACAATGAATGTTCACTTTTAGTGAAGTGTTGTTCAATGTTTTGATTGTTAGAGAATTGTCTCTTTAATTACTGATAAGTTATCTATTGTTTTAATTTGTCATTGAAATGAAACTCATATTTACTGCCCTTTTATGAATGGAAAGTAAAAGTTCTGCTCATATTGTAATTGCAATGCAAAAGTTGGAAATAATGATTGGACTCAAATGAATGATCCAGTCATCAGTTATTATCAGGCATATCTGATGCAATATCAACGAATCAAGGTCTGTAGGCTTTTCCTAGACATTCGTCTTCGTCCTAATTTCCTTTCGATAATTTGATTATCAGTTTCTGATTTGAGGTTAGCTTTCAATGTAATGAAAGACAAGTTAAATGCATTTCAAGTTATTAATCGCAAAACTGTGTCATTAATAACGATATGTGAATAGACTTTTGTATTGAAATGCATTATGAGTTTGAAAAGAGTATATTTACTGTCATTTGGTTCTGAAAAATGATTTAACATTGAATTCACGTAATATTAACGAAATAACAGTTAATGTATTTCTGTATTCAAATCGGTGTAAATGGCTTTCAATGTATTCTTTCGATTAATTTAACACAAATATGAGAAGAAAAAAATCAAAAAACAAATTATCGATTAATGGACGGAAAAATTGGTAAAAAGCGGAGAGTTTTTATATAATAGCAGTTAATTTAAGAGCATTTGTGCTCTAATTTAAGCAGAAAATGATTTTCTTTTTCTGCGGTATTTTTAACCGGAGTTGCGGTGAAAAGCCATAAAACTTTCAAATCAATCCGTTTAGGAAGAACTTTATGGACCCTTAAATGCATACTTTGGAGAAATTATGTTTTAATGCAAATATATTATGTATTTTAACCCAATCCCAATCCCTTTTGTCGGCTCCAATCGAACCAATTCTTTGTTAAGAGAAAAGTTTCCGAGAAATTAGACTTCACTTAAAAAAGTCATAAACAAAATACTTAGCGCTTGGCTTATGTCGAACTCTAAATGATATACATTTTAAAGGATATTATTCTTCGAGTGTTCGCTACAAACAAATTTTGTTAATATTTCATTTGGAAGATGACTCAAAATAGAAAGTAAGTAATATTTATGAATTTATTTATCATTTGAGCATAAATTCACAAGAACATAAATCATAATAACCTTTGAGCTAATGTTTAATATTTTTTAATCCATTTGTCATAAAAAACTAATTATTACACAACTATTTGCTAACTTTAACCATAAAAGTAATTATGTTTAGTATAAACCGTTTTCACAAATAATGTAATTGTTTTTTAGGGGAAATAGACTTGAGTTCAGGTCTATTGTTGGAACTCATTCTGTGCTCCTATTTCTAATATTTTATTCATTAAACAGTTGCGGACCTCAAATATATTGAAATAAAATGCTTTTTATTGCCTCATAAGAGGTGTGAGACTAATGAAAGTGTCGAATGACTTCTTACACAATAATTAACTATTAGTTTAATGAACTGTTTTATAATTAACTGCGATCTTTGTGTTCACTTTTAATGCAAATGCAATCTAATGAATGCTTATAGAGTGTGAATATGTTTATTATTATTAATAACTTGTAAACTAACAGCACATTTAAAAGCCAGACCCAATTCTTGGCCATAAAAATAGGTGCAGTCAGTCCTCATAATTGATATTCATTTCGAGTGAAACTTATAATTATTACCCAAATATTTGCTGAATTAAAGCTAATTTGTTTACAAACATGCAAATTAGATGTACAGTATAACTAGTTTACATGAACAAAAAATGTTCTGGTACAAAATCAGTGCTCAATATTCATCTTTGGCTCAAATGTTTACTAAAATTTGTTTTCTTTTAATAAGTATTTCAATTTTGATTAAATGATTAATTATTTAAAGAAATACTCTAATGATAGTAATATTGGATAAATTGATAATAATAAGTTGAGCAAGTGCAATTTCATTTGATTCACTACTTGAATATCTATTCATGAATTTTTAAGAGCAAAATGGTATGAATAGAGTGTTGTTCACAATGGGATTGAATTGAATGTGAGGTAAAAATTGAAAAAATAATAATTTGGTTCTGAAATGCAATAACAATAATAATTATATTTTTCTTCGCAAATGTCTATCGATTTATTTTGTGGGGAAAATAACGGAAACTTATGGGCAAAACATGGAATGAATTATTGAAAGGTAAGGCTCTCACAAGTCCTGAATTAGTTGTAAACTCGACATTTCATTGTCAGCACTGCTTCTTGGCTTTGATTTCTGGCTCACAGACAAAGCTATTAGGGGAGAGGTAGGGAAAGGCATTGAATCAAGAAAAATGTACTCCATTTATGACTATCTGCTGCCGGTGCTGGTCCTATGGTCTAAGCTTTCTGGCCTTTGCACATATTGGTCACGGGCTGTAAATCTCCTGCGTTTTATAGCCTTAGCAGCGAATACCACATTATAATAGCATTTATTCAATTGCTTTTTTAATGGCATTTATTGTGAATAATGTAATGCTTAACAAATATATCCAAAGCAATAGTAATAGACTTTTATTCACAAAAAAGTACGAATCAAATGGAAATCTGGACATCTCTTCATTAACTCATATTGAATATAAAAATTGTATGAAATAAAAGTAAATTTGATAAATGTTTGCAATAAATCAGAAATAGCATCACTTTATCATCAAAACTCACAATAAAACTCCAAATGCCATCTCATATAATGTAATAGAGAGTGACTTTCAATGACTTTAACATTACTTTCCTTTTCATTCTGTGCCAAAAAAACTAATTTCGATGAACGAGGATATGAATAGAAGTGCAAATCTATATCTCATTATTAAATTAAATTAATATTTCTTTTGCTGCAATTGTAAGTAGTTTTTGATGATATTAATCAAATGCTCATTAGATTTGGTCGGAGAGGACCACCTTTTGACAAATTTTAAATTGAAGAAACAGTTTTTTGTTTTGTTGGAAGCGCTGCAACAGTAGTGAGCACTGGTAGAGCATCTCCGGAGTGTAAGCACAACCATTTATCACTACGATTTAATGTGTCATACATAGAAAGGAGAGGTTTTTTGTTAGGAATCCCTGTAGCTCTTTCACCATTTTCAATTTATTATTATAGTTATACAAGTTTTTGTCTTTTTATAATATCGCCAAACCATTGACACATTCGTATCACATAATAATGAATAGATTTGCCTCAAAGACACAAACCATCGACTCTTATCTCGAAGTCACGACTTCGCAGCAGAAGATATCTCAGCTATAGATCTAAAAATGTTTTCCTCAAAAAAATATCTATATTTCACATTCAAATAAATAGGCTTTTAGACAAAATAAGTCGTTGTATATGTTTTAGCTTGCATAAATTATAATGGTTACCAAAAAATTCAAATTCTCCTTTTAATTAAGTAATACAGTTGTTATGAGTAATGCAATAAAACGGAGGTCGAGTTCTACTGTCTTCATATGCCAACACATGTCTAGATGATTTATATCAGGGTAATTTTTTTCCTTTGATAAATTGCTAGATTTTCTATGAAAAAACTATATTTGAATAAATTTATTTGTTTTTATGCACATATCCTGTGATTAAGATATGGGAGGAATTCAATTAAATTCATTTTTGAATTTGGGATTCTGTTTGTCTTTGGATTCCTTCCCCTTCTGTCCCCTCCTGTGTCCGCTTCACGAGAAGGCATTTGCGGGAAAATTGGCAAAAATTGTAAAATTCTTAGCAATTTATGTAAAAGTGTTTCATAATGTGATTCATTAATGGCATAAAAATGAGAGATTTTGAGACTCAATGCGTTATTACATTAGTTCAACAAATTTTGACTAAATTGAGCGAAAAAAGTATTCTTTAAAATGGGTTTCACTTTCACTTTTTCAGAGTGTTTTCAACATAATTTCAATAATAATGGAAATCAAGTGATTGAATACAAAGTAGAATCACTTCCTTTACTAAATCATATTCACATAAATATATATCAAATTTGAAAATTTTTCAGATAAATCACTGTTTAATTCAATGAATTATTTTGATCTCACAATTGGATAACTGGGCGAAAGAGTGACGTAATACTAGACTTCCGATAAAGTGTCAAAAAGTTAAAAATTGATTGCTTTAAAACTCACTACAAATGATGTTATGCACTGAAATATGGGGTAAAAAGTGAAAACTCAAAAATCTCTTTCCTGTTCTCAACCAACGGATCATTAGTTTCACTCAAACATTGTGTGAATTTTTTAACTTCTCAAACATCAAATGCAAATTTGGATTACATTTTTCAGTTTCTAAACATACACTCATTAACCACCGAATGCATGGATAATGAATTTGTTGGAATCAAAGCATAAAACAAAACTTTGTTAGTTTGTAATCACATTGTATTTAGCGTTCACTTCACTGCACAGCTTTGATCAATGGCTTCGCAAATATGCAAAACACATGAAATGTAAGGCATTTATCTGAATGTCATTCGACTTATTATTTCATTATATTTTAGACATGACTTCACGATAGAGATTAATACATGAGTATTGTGTTTGATATGGAAAAAGAGGAACAATCGATAATTTGCTTGTGAGTACTGGTGGCTCAGTGTCGCACTGATGGAGCATAAGTTACCTTATCATTGAATATCTAACTCACCAGAGTTAGAGTGAATTTCCCCTCAACTCTAAATAAGGCATTTATTAACTCAAAAGCCTTTCATGAAATTCAAATGTAATTTCATTCGTTTTTAGCCCAAATTCTATCGCAAATAATAACTCTATTTTCGACTTTTCCTTCGCTTTCTATTCATACTTAATACCAGTTTTTAAAAATTAAGAATAAAATATCTGAGTTTCCAAACTTGAAATGACATTCAAATCAAAGTAAATATTATCGGAGATAATCAAATAATAGGAAAACTTTGGGCTTTTTCTACAATCAAATGGAAAGTTAAGTGAATTTAAAATTTTGAAATTTAATACTTTAGAAAATTATTGCATTTGATCTCAACTTTCGACTTAATATTTTGAAATAATGTCGAAAACATTAAAGATATCATCACTTCTATTAAAAGTATTTTAGAATTCATTTTAATCCGAGAACTGGCTGAAAGTGCTGTGCTCTGCCAATCTAAATAAAGCTGTGTCTGAACTTGACATTGGTTTCAATCCAAACCCATTCTGTGTGACTTTTACGCAATTATCAGTTCATTGTTGGCACAGGATATATACTGTAGTGAATGGATTAAAATTTAAAATTTTCAATCAATGCTTGAATAGAGTGCAACAAAAATGAATTCAATTTAATTTCGATCCAATGGTTTGTTTGGTGTGAAGAGGAGAGGGACCAAAACAGTACAAAATTAGTGATTAGCATATGAATCAATGTTTGGCCCTTTTATTGGCGGACTCTATAAAAGACTACCTCTGAGTGTATGTAAAAGTGATGGCAATCTTAGCATTGCGTTGGTATTGCATGTGTCTGATTGACAGCGACGTAAGGTTTCTAATGTAGCGTTCAGTAGCCATGAAGTACTGACTTCTGGGATCAAAAACATGGCACACATCAAGTTTAAGGTTATGGAACTAATGGTAAAATTTTTCATTCAACAAAAGACTACATTCAGAGCATTATTCAAAACAATAAATCTCTTTAACCAACAATTGATCACTGGTTAGAAGTGGATTCGGGAACAGACATACACTTTTGGCTCTCCATCTCAAAGACTACTCTTTCATAGCAATAAAATATTGTCAAATAGTTTTGTGACTTTCAGTCTCCCGTTTCTCGACTTCAAAAGGAATTCACGACTCAATGCATACATAAAAACAAACAAAATTCAATGCAAAGAATTTCATCTCAAAGTGAATCCAATTTTGCAAATATATTAGATTTTTCCTCAAATGATTGAAACATTTTTTCAATGAAATTAAATTCCTTTTGAATAAATAGCTCTCAATTGCTATTAATTTATGAATTGATCGCAAAATTAGAGGAAACGAGTTATGAAAGAAAGAACAATAAATTATCTCTTTTTAGAGTCATTTTTCTTCGTCAGTCATATTCATTGAATTTTCCCCCAATTTTTAAATGGAAAATTTAAATTTCACTGATATATAGTGAAGGAGTACTTTTGACTACAATTATTTAAATGCATTGTCGAAACCTGTGTCTGACAAATAAGTTTATTGGTTTAAACGGGGTTCTCTCTCTCTCTCTCTCTCTCTCTCTCTCTCTCTCTCTCTCTCTCTCTCTCTCTTTGCTAATACAATGGTTGGAGAGCTAAGGAAATGCGAGACATCAACGCGTGTCATAAAAACATAGTTATGAATAACTACTCGATAGCCGAGCGGTAGAGTCGAGCACTCAATCATAATAATGACTGAGCAATAGTTGGAGAGCACAGGGAGAGAGCACAAGCCTTTTTCATTTTCTTAATTAGATTTGATCACATCTAACATTATTTTTTGTTATTCCATTAAAGAGAGGCAAAGGGAGGCACAGCCACTATCACTGCCATCACTGCAAGCCTTCCTCTACTCAAAAATTAATTTGACTAAATGCGAGAGAAGGTGGTGGTGAACAGCATTGGTAGTGCACTGGTAATGCATCTAATGGTGTCTTTCTCTCCCATCTCTTTGTGGACACCCATAGCGTTATATCGTTTGTTATCAGTTATCGAAATCAAACGACGATATATGGAGTGCTATAGAGTGCAGGCAATTATCAAAATAATATTTTTTACATAACATTGAAGTTCACCAGAAAATTGGTGGCCATTCCTCCCATTCCTCTAATGCTTTTAAGAATGCATTTTATAATAATTGTTAATCTTTTGTTATTCTGTGTTGAGAACAAACCCCTGTCATTGGATGGCAGTTGTTGTGTCCCTTTCACTATAAGTGTTATACTCGTGACTGATCTCATCAAACATTGAGTGCCATTTGTGCCAACAGTCGGACGTAAAGGGTCTTCAAGGGGTGAGATAATCAAGCTTGCCAACATAAGTCCCTCTATTAGCTTAATTTTACAAGATTTAGCACAGAGTCAGTGCTGTCAATATATTTTCACCTCAACCCTAATTGAAAATCAAATTTAGTTCAATTTTGAAGAATTCCCCTCAGATTTTAAGCAATTATCACCAATTGAATCCCTGGTAACCCATTTGATAACTTTTATGACTACAAGGATTCAACAAAAGAGAGTCGTTTCTCCCTTTTAGCAAATGAAACAAAATTGCGAATATTATTAACAAATTGTTTCAAATTAATCCAAAGGAATGGTTTAATTTGATCAATGCATTAATGAGAGGTTACTTTTTGTGATAAATGGAGCCCACGATCTAAAAAGGGTGAACGGATTTACACTTTTTATAACTATTTGCAAATGAATTGATGCAAATCCTGTGTATTTAAACTAAGGAGCGATGATATCAACAAATGAAAACAAGAGTAATGATTTGAGATTAAATGTTTTTATGATACCCGTCCACAAAAGCATCTCCTTTTCATTTATTATTTTTTCAATGCATTGACTTTAAATGAATCGATTAACTAATCATTAGTTTGGAGGAGAAAAAGGATTTGTGGAAAATAGAGAATGAAATTTGAATAATAAAATGCAGACATTTGTAGACAACTACTGATACCTAACACTAACTGAAAGCCAACTTTGGATTAGTATTTCTGTCGCTGACAACAAATGATTTATTAAAGTCTTTCTTAACAAAAACCTATTCTATAAGTTATTAGCGGAGCTCTGCCTTCCTATGCCTTTGTGTGGCAGCTCTGGTATACATATGTATAAAACATATAACATTTATATATGCAAAAAAATAGTGCACATCATTGGTATACACTCGACACCACTCGCCATAAGAACAATTCAATAGATATACATAGAGTTTAATCTTGTGGTACACAAACTCTTATTCAAATTCCAGAAGATTGATGTCTAGAATAATGAAAGTCAACGAAAAGGAAATAATTTGAATCATAGAATTGGAATCAATTATCCAGAATTGAAAGTAATTGATTGCATCAGTTCTTTGCATCAAAAATACTTTTTTTAATCTATTGATTGCTTTTATGGAAAGACTTCGAACTCCATATGAATGGCATTCAATTGGATTACATAAGCATTTGCTATACTTTCCTGTCTTTTGAGAATATTTTTTAATCCTTCAATGGTTTGCCTGAATTTGAATGATATGAATGGAGAGATCACTTCAAACAGAGTGAAACTCTGTGCAAAAAAATTCAAACATTTCTGCGGTATATCTCCTTTAGATAAATGAAAGTCTGTCTCTATTTTCACAAGTATTTTATAAATAAATTGGAGGAATCACTCGAGAGTTCAATACACAAAACCATAGCAAACATTTTTTGAACAAAATTAGTTGCCTTTGAAGACCGCACTCTTTAATACAGTTTCCTAAAGGCCTGAGTCTATTGAGAATACACTTTTTTCGACACCGAATACGTTCTTTTAGCCCAAAAAAGTACTTTTGAGCCGATTTTTCTTTTCATATTCTATTTATTTCAAATTATTTGTTTAAAATTTCCAATTTTTCAAATATCGCTTCTATTCAGCCGTCAAATGAATAATGATTTAACTCAAAAGCGGCTCTTTTGCACAAAAACCTCGACAATAGCATCACTACAAATGAATCAAAAAATAAATTTGATACTTTTAGCTATAACCAAGGTGGTTTCAATTAAAACATCATTTTACGCTTGAATTGCAGTAAAATATTACAGATTTATCAGCTGCTGATTTCAATATACACGCTCATTTGTTTCCCATAATAATTAGCATGGTAATGAGCAGCAATTGCAGTAAAAAATTAAAAATTCTGACCACGTAATTAGTGTCGGGGATCAAAATGTCGAGAACTGGTAATTAATATTCCAAATCTCGGTTTCGAGTATTAATTTGAGCTAAAAATGTACGCAAAGCCTAATAATTAAACTCAAAGGAATTGCAAATAATATGATGTGATTGTTATGAAACAGTTGTCATATTAAGTAAAATATGAATGCATTTAAATATGCAAATTGGAGTCCATTGCAATCCGAAGACTAATAACGGGAAAGGGATACAAACAAACAGCACAAACATTACAATTCATACGGGAATCGTGAGATGCGCTCTAATTCGAGTTAATGTGAATTATTATGAAGTAGTTTACGCGGGAATGGATGCAAAATCATTGTAACATTAGTTAAGGCCATAAATGTAATGAAAAATTATTGAAAAATGAGTTTTACATTTGAAGAGCAAATGCAACGAACAGTTACTCAATGCGTTGTTTTTACATACAAAGCAAAACATTAAATTTGATGTGAATTACAATGAATGGCACAGAATTGCACAGCACTTGCATATAAAGGGATAACAAGAACTAATTGCTTTCAGTCATTTGTATTCTTTTCTTTTAGAATTTATGACAATCATTGAAAGGGTTGAGAGGAAGGGAACAGTTCTTTATGGTTTGTTAACTTTTATTTCAATGCATCCCTCTGTCAGAAGAAAGACCAGAAGAGGCAGAAGCAAAGGGTGAACCACTCGGAGGCGATGCCAGTGATGCGAGTCCTCCATATGACTGGCAAACTGGAAGTGAAATTCACTGAATTTAATACAATTTTTTAGCGCTCAACCAATTATTGGAAGATTGTGTTTATATGGACTATAAAACAGAGACCGACTCTGATATCTAATAAAAAGCTGATCTAATGCTGAGTCCAATCTCAATGAGAAGTCATAAAAAGACAATTTCTGGAGCTCTGGCCGAGTGAGTAGTAGTGGTCATAACTAAAATTTATACCGTATAATGAAATTATTCGCAAAACTAGAGTAGGGGCTCAGCTCTGGCTCTGATTGAAGAACAGAATTACGATTACTTGAAGTGTGTTTCGTCTATAAGTGTATGATTGCAACGATTGCCAAAGCGATTGATTCCCCACTTTTTATGCGTTATCTGTTCATTTGGATCTAAGCGATGCACTTTTTGTGCACTTCTTGCCCAACCATTCATTCTCTATGACTGGCAATGACTGGCAATTTGGCCCCATTTGCACAATACTATGTTCGGGGTTACTGACAAAACGATCACTTCGGACAAAATACGATGACATTGAGGCACAGCATAGAGGCATACATTGCATGCATTGCCGTTATTTCCCCAAAGAGACGACTGACTCGTGAACTGAGCCCAGAGAAGGACGCACTCAATAAATAAGTATTCGCTGACTAAACGCTGACACTTCAATGCATGTAAGATAATTCAGTACTGTTTTACACCACCACCAGACTGGCCATCACAAGAGGACAGCCATCGAATGGAATCTCGACTTTCAGACACAACATTAACAATAAATTTAGTAAAAACCAATTGAGCCATTCGTTACGCTTTGCATATCATTTTGAATATGTGTATAAAAAACATCACAAAAACATATTTTATGCGATATTTTCATATTTCATACCAAACTTTTGACACTAATATTGATTTGTAAAAGGATTCGATTACTCGTAAAAGACATCTCTTCGCGTAACGAATCGGATTAACTGTCGAGGGGTTCGAATCGATGTCAAACACCTTATCCTTGTTTTGTTAGACCTTTATTTTATTTGTCATAATTCGGGCAAAACTTTTTTAAAGTCTTAAATTTGGTTCTCACGTCACGCATCCGAGTCATTCAAGTGATAAATTTTTATCTATCACTACAACCCAACCAACAGTTCTGCAAACAAAGACCGATACAAGAGTTGTGATCACTTGTATTCATAGGGATTACAGTGTTTTCAATACAAATGTCTAAATAAATAAAGTTTATGAAAGACACGCGTTTTTGCAATGATTTCTTCGCACAGTCTTTGATATTTGATGTCCAAAATGACTCTTATATTGTGTTCTGATTTACGGCACGACTTCGGGAAGCAATTCATGGATATCCGGGTATCTCAACCATTGAAGAACAAAAGTTTTGCTACTTTTGGGAGTGACTCAAACATAACATAAGTTACAAAATCAATGCTAGCAATGAGTGAAAGTGCATTCTCTGGATGTCTGTCCTACTAATAGATTTGGGTTCTGTTCAATGGATCCGAAGTACAAGAAATGCGGTAAACGTTGAAATGTCAGCTGAAATGAATGGGAAGCAATTGGACACGACTCAATCGGTAAATGGCCGTCATAATGGTCCAGTGTCCATAACAGTACAATTATACAGAGATGACTCTCCTCTCATCTCTCATTCAATTCAAAGTTAGAGAAATGCCTCAAAAAGTTTGCAGTACTTATTGGAAGGGCAGTAAATAAAGGGGACAGAATGGAGTAATGCAATAAACAGTAAGCAGATAGAGCACAGACCGAGGAACGGATGCCAATCCAAACACATTATACGAATGTGCCGTTATATCAGTTATTTGAGTGTCAATCGCAGTGAACTCTGTATTAAGTAATGCAAAGAACATTAAGAGCGGCTGACAATCATTTTAACGATTCTGACCATTCAAATGGCAATATTTGAATATTTGGTCGCACTTTCCGTACGCTAATAACTCTATGAATGTGAGTCATAAAGTGTTACTTCTATTCTCTCAACGATTGACCATTAATAAGGCCATAAAGAATAAATCAATGACTGACTTCAACACAACCCCTCCCATCCTCTCCTGCTAACAGTGGCACAACTCTTGTCTATCTAATAACTACTACTACTGTTCCAAAAAGACATTTAAATTCCTTTTCATATTTTTATGTCCAATTTAGCCGAGAATTACACTAAAATAACCGAAATTTATTTCGACGAATCACTTCAAACAATGGCTTTCCGTAAGATTATGTGATTCACTCAGTTGTGAACAATTAAATGAATGGTTTGTTTACTCACTTAATAATGCATTCACTGCTCGAATAGAGGGAATGCAATGAATAAGTTTTATGGCTTAAAAATATTGGTCTCACTTCTAATGATTATTATCGACAAAAGTATTTGACTCTATTTAAAGGCAGAGAAAGTCTGCATCTGTTCTCTTCTGTTCCCCAAACTGTTCTCCAAATTACTTAAAGAATTCTCTGAATTCCAATAATTTTGATTGAGTTATAAGAATATATGTCTTATCATAACTCAAGTCACGGATTCAATAAAATTGATGGTTTAGTTAATACCACCAAAAGATTAATTGATGCCATTCCTCACCAGGCATTGTCTTCAGTGTCGAGCATATAATCACACGTCCAAAGAGTGATTACGGGTTGAGTCTGAGAGCGATTTTTTATACAAATACCCGAAAAAGACATTGAATGGATGAAAAAGAGGACTAACGGCTCAAGCAATTAATAATTACACCCATTATGTACTGCTATATCCGGCTTATTGTCAAGAATGAGACGTTTCGCCGACTCAGCCAAACCTAATGCCGTTGTGTTTGTGTTGGATATTTGGCGGACATTACGATAATTTCCTCAACAGAGCACCACTTTTTGTCTAACTCTGTGTTTGATTACTGATGAGCTGACAATTTGGCGATGAATTATTGCATTAACCAAATGACTATTGCCCTCAACAAAGCTCTCAATGAATGCTATCAACAATACGATAGCTGTCCAGAGTTGTAGTCATTCCTTTGAGTGACCATTCAATGGCCACTCACTGCTCAATGCAATAAAGAATACTCAATGAAAAGTGGATACAATTTCACTCATTTTTTGTTGAAAAACTTTTTTGTGTAATTCATATAACAATTACAACCTTTTGTCGTAACGCTTGCAAGTCATGACTCGAGTCAACTGATGCCGACTTTCCTATCATTTATCACTCTATTGTCGAATCATATCATTTATTTTTTACGTTTAAATATGGTTTACAACGATTTGAATATACTTTAAAAGCAGAAATGGAGTGTTTGTAACAGTATTTGTCAATTAAACGCATTGTCGAGCAAATGGTTTGTCTATCAAACAGCAAATAAATCAAGTGGTCTGTCGATCGACGCTTATTAATGATGCGACTCATGCCATACATTTAACGACTGTCCCACAGATAAGCCTGAATTATGACAAAAGTCATAAAGTTTTTATGAACACAAAATCCTGAATAAGAAAATTATGATAATCTGAGCAAACAGTGAGTGTCCGAGACTCTGACCAGAGCTCCGGTTTAGTGGCTATTAGTGATGGCATTAATTTTAGTGAACGTAAGAAATGTTTGATAATAATAGATATACTGAATTGACATAAAAAATTGATGCACTTTATTAGTTAGTGTTGAGACATAATATTTACAAAAGATAAGGCCTCCCAAACCTCCCAATCCTCCCAATGTTCCTCTTAATAACATTGGCCTCTATTTTATTTATTTGACAGCTTTTATGAGAAAATCGGTGCTAAAAGTTATCTATTGTTTAGTCTCTTTGTGTGTCATATATGGCATAAAAATATTATTGATTTCACTATAAATATTCTGTGAGTTATTTCGTTGATTGAAACCTCCATTTAGTTAATAGTATCGCACATTTGGCTAAAGGTTTTCCGACACTTAGAATAATAGTCTATCAATAAATTCAATTTTCAAAACAAGACTTTAAAAGTTTTGCACTCTCTTTGACTTTATTTTCTTCCGATGAGCACAACATAAAATTGTTTTATGTTTTACTTCACGCATCGCTTTAGAGTGGGGTCACCAGCGGAAAGGAAACCACAATTCAAATGTACTCTGCTCAATTCAAAGGCAAAGTTGTTCAAACACTACTCTTGTAAATGTTTCAAATCATTATTGATTGGAAGCGATGGTGAATATAAAGGACAGTCTCTTTATGTTAGAGTTTATGGTCCACTGCTCTGGTCATCCCTAAGCCTTAAAGTTGAATAACAAAAGAGTGCCATAATTTTTATTGTTATTTCTTTATGAATATTTCAACAAAAGTGAACACATTTTTCAGAATACTATTGATTAGGTTTTTGTTGGATATGGAGAGCAGGTGTCGACACAACGCCCATAAAGAAAGTGGTGAAACAAATCCCATTGCAATGAATAATCAAATGAATAACTTATTGAATAAAATGCAAAATATGATACTTTTTGGAGAAAAACACTTCATTTTCATCTTTCTATTGAGATATTTTCAATCCACGCCTTAGTCATGAAAATTAAATTGATTTGTGATTTACATTCGGCGAAAAATGATCTCAAATCCATTTTGAACTATCATTTTAATAATTTCTATTTTAATGATATATTGATATAAGTTTAATGTTGTTTTAATGAATGACTTTGCGTTAAATCAGACTTTATTTGAGATAAAAGTTTTATCGGAACTTAAATATATGTTTATTTCTTTGAATATAATTATTAAACAAATATTAAATTGTATTTGAATTGCTTTTCAATAATTAATCGATAAGTTTTCTATTCATTTGGGGGCAAAATATTCTCTTTTTTCGGTTCATATCGAATATCATTGGAATAAAGAGTCGATTGAATAGATTGGCCGGTATTTGACTGTCTGGATGATGTCACTCACGCGCACTGATAGCGCACGGCTACAGCGCTGGTAGAAGTTGGTAGAGCACTGACAGCACTGGTATATAACACGAGCGTGTGTTGAGTTCAGTTCAACAGTTTGTCACTGAATATCATTGACAGCATTTGAAAAGTCTTCAAAACTATTCTAAGTATCTGTTTTGCCGCTAAATATACATTGAATTAACATAAAAGCGATACTCAAAAAGTTAGTCAAAGATGACAAGAGTTTGGTCGCTATCGCGTACTGAAGAGACAAATGAAAGCAAATTATTTGTTGTGCGGAGAAGTGACTCGAAATTATTGAGCTTTGATTCTGGTTATGAGTCTTCGCTTAATAGTCACTCTGAGTCCGAATTCGACAATAATTTCGATGCGTTCGAAGAATCGGAAGACCATTCAAATGGAAATGAAGAGAACCGATACTCAGAAGAAGAGTCAACACAAACGACAAGTTTTTTACATTCAAGAGTACAAAGAGTAGAAAGTTCTCCGATTCCGATACCGCGAAACTCGAGACTTAGGAATCGTGCGATTAATCACTCAAAAAGTTCACTCAAAACGCATTCTCACCACTCATTCAGATCATCGACTCTCTCATTACAGTCCATTGATTCTGTCCACTGTCTTATTGGTCATCCGCCTTATGATTGTGGTTGCATTAGAGGATATATACATCCATTTTTGCCCACAAATATTCCACAAAACAATCAAAGTTCTCCACAATCGGGTAAATATTGAAGTTTTTATTGCTTTTGATGAATGAATTTCATTACTTCTATTGCTTTCATTAATCAAATTAATGGTTTCTCAGAACTTATATGAATTTCAAAACACAGAATATTAATATTAATGACCAAAATTGCCATCAAATTCAATACAAGATTACAATATTTTAGTTTTGCAATAATTTGAATTTGAAATCAAATAACTTATCTCTAGAAGCATGGGTTGATATGTTCAAGGTGACTTTACTTGAAATTGTCAATATTTTTGTTTAAACATTTCTCCGGTTAAGCACAACATTTGTTTATTGTTATCGAGCTATAAATGGCAGGCGATTGCAATATAAATAATTTGTTAAAAACTGATTATCAACTTCTGATTATATGTTAAAAATAAAACTCTTGAGAATCTCAGCCTCTGGTCTGTCATAGTATGCATAGTATGTCAGTATATAATTATATCATGAAATTAATTAATCTTATCATTCATTCAAACTTAGAATATGTAAAGAAAGTCAATAATTTGCTAAACAAAGAGTGGGACAGAGATCTGCCATTTGATGGCAAACAAAAAACTGATAGCACTGATCATCCGATCAAATATAGAGTCGATTTGTTTAGCAAACTTTGTTTTGATATTTCAGACTAGAGTTAGTCAAAGCACTCTATAAAGTAGTGCTTCACTGCACAGGACTGAAGTCAAACAGTAGAGCACTGCACCGGTTATGCAATTATCCCATTGACAGTCATTGTAAAAGTATTCACTGAATACCACTAATCAGTTGTTTGCCTCAATTAACACATTTTATTTGATTGCAAATCAAATGATAAAATTATAGTCAGATTAACCGATTTATTACTCAAACATTGCATGTGAAATAAGCATGCAAGGTTATCTAATATAACTTATGTAAGGCAATATAACACTAATCACATGAATCCATAAATACATTTTTGAAATCACACTTTAAAAAAGAGCCTTGTAAGTTTGGAACAAAAACCAGGAAATTCAAGTGATAATTGATTATTCCCTGAATGTTATCTATTATAATATAAATGTAATGAAATTAATATCTGATGAAAATGTAATTCTATTAATTAAGTGTATTTATTACACAAAAAAGTCATTTTTTCATTACCTCTGCTCCGAAACAATCATTTGTCAGAGGAATGCAGTAATTCTTTATTAAGTAAATGGCTTTCGTTTAGTTTGAAATGTCATCAAAAAACACATTTAATTTAAAGGATATGTAATTTTTCTTTTCAGCAAATTTACTGCCGCTGTCCCTAACATGTAATGACCGGAGAGATAACGCCGATACCGGAGTCAAAAAACGATATCCACTGCCAGATATCATCAGTTCGTCGCAAAACAGAAGTTTAATGAATGAAATCATACGAGAAATTGGTTCAGATCTCAGGAGAATCAGCAAAGATTTTATCACAACACGAGACCAAACGGTGAGCCCAATATTGAGATCACATTTTAGTTCTGTGCCGTACTTATGATTATTAGAGTTGAATGAAATACAGATCAGAATTGGAGCCCTGTTTTCACTTTAAAATAGTAGTTATGACCAAAGTATGCAATTTTAAAATTCAAGACTAGATTTTGATCGCTTCATATTTGTTCGCATTTTATACTCAAATTCCAATTTAGAGGCCATTCATTCAAATTTAATTCCGAACCGCAAATACTACTCGTGAGGGCTTTTAGGAAAGCCTTTCACTCACTTTAAGTGAATTGAAAATATAAAAAATTGGCTATTTTTCAGAAATAGAGCTCATCTATGAGTTCACAACTTTTCCAATGACTTCATTCCATATTCTGTTTGCTTTTAGATTTATGTGAATAATCTTTTTCAATATAATAAATATATGAGTTGTTCGCTCACTTGACTGACCCGACTCTATATTAGTCAGGAATATTCAACGCACGAATGCCTGGTTTGCAAGAGCAGAGTAGCCGATACTGATATACACTTTTATATTTAATAACATTGAATTGAAGCGATGATCGCATTTGAAATTTAAAGTCAACATCACTTCAAATACTGATTTCCGATTCTTTTATCACATATTTATAGATCGAAAGCCCAAAGACATCGGCGATGACTCGTCTGTTAAGAGTCGTCATACCGTATATTCTTAAAGAAGTGTTTCAACTATTCTGAGCTGTAAAGGAGCCAAAAGACTGAGTGTTGGACTCCCGACTCAATATATTTGGAGCGTTTGGCGTGTTTTGACAGTCCGTTAATACTCGACGATAATCATTATAAAGTATAATTCAATGCAAAGTATTTCAAATACAAACCTTTTTGTATGTATTTTACAAAATTTTGTAAACAACTTCTCCGCCGATGTCTTTCATATTAAAAAATATGACTTTTATTTGATATATAACTCATATTTCATACCATTGTATGCCATAAACTCTTTTATAATAATTTGATAAATATTTGATTGTGTAATATATCGCTTAATATTATTTCCTTATTCGATATTTGATATATACTTATATAACATTTGAATTTTTGTAATTTTATAACATTCTCATCAATGTTTTATGAAATTTACCATGATACTTATCTCAATATTGTTCAATAAAGTGGATAAACAGCATTTAGTGACCAATCAATTATTGAGAATTGCTTTCACTTTGATTTATAAAAGGAAGTCATATGAAAGTGCAATCAGATTTGAGGGATGACCAAAAGTCTTCAATTTAGCCAAACTTATCCATCAAAATAGCCCATAATATTGATAGAAGAGTTTCTGAACGGAGAAAGTGTATCCACCCTTTAGCTACCCTTTTGCTACTCTTTAAGACCACAATTTCTGATGCAAAACATGATAAATACCACAACTTATGCGAAAAGAGAAAGAAATTTCTTATAACTCGAGTAAATCAATGAATAAATCATAAGAACAAAGAGAAAACACTTCCACTCTTCCAATGATTAATGATTGTCGAGTAGACTATGGGTCGGCTTCGCTATCATTTCAATTTTTGTTGGTATAAACTATTTTCAAATATTAAAAATTCAATTCGAGAGGAGTTATAAGAAAGACATTCATTGAAAGGAATTACTTTAGAAAAAGTTTCCCTTAAAATCGATTGAAGCAAACTTTGGAAAACTTGAGAATTCCATCTGTTATTCAAAGCTTAAAACACTTTTCAATAGAAGTCCTATCCTAAACTTCATTTCACTTCATTGTATTCAAACTTTTGTGACTTTATTATTCATGAAATGATTTCTATCGTCTAATAAATAAATCTAATTATTTACAAACCATTTCTATGTAAATGAATAAAGGATTGAATGGAAATAAAACTACTTTTAAATCCAATTTGGTTTCGATATTCAAATAGTTTATCGAATGAATACTTTAAACAAATTTAAAAAACAGAAAGGATTTGATAGAGAGAAGGGAAGCCACAAAATAAGTGAATTCCCTGCAAGTCATCCGACATTAAAACACATAAAAAATCTGATTTTTCCATTCCATGAATTGCATCGGAGACTGTTGAGAGTCATTCCAGACCATAGGGGTTGGGGTCACCCAGAGTTAAAAATAAATAAATTAATGCCTCAATATTTTTGAAAGCAAACAGAGAGGCTTTGATTTTTGAAACCCATTTGACATTAACTGTTGTGTTCCTGATATGCGTTCAAATAAATGGGTTTTGTGTCACGTTTTTATGAACTAAACAGTGAAAGCATTGCCTCACAATTCATATCATTTTATAAAATATATCGAATTTGACAAAAAAGTTTTCATACATCACATGGTTTTTAGAGTAGTTTTAGATGTTATCATAAGTCAGCATAAAAAGCATCGTTAGATTTTAGGACTGTAGGCGATAGGAAGTCCCTCAATATGTTGTTCATAAATATCATGTCCGAAGCGGTAAAATAAATGCAATCTTTTCTATTCGTTAGTGGATTTCAATCATTAGCTGATCGTTAAAAAACAGTGTATCAGGAAATTGAAGATATCAGGGCAAATTTTCAATAGTTATCATACTTTTCTTAGGGCTCATTGGGCACGACAACAATTATGGCATTCCCTCCGACTCCCAGAATCCAATCAATGAGAAAAATGTTTTTCATATCAATTGGAAACATGAAAACCACAAAAAATGTCTTTAGGAGTGAATTGATTTGAGTGTAACTCCACTAACGGCTCATTTGAGACTCAGAGAGAAGAATATAGAGTTTGATATCGTTTGCTATCAGGAAATACGACCACAGGGGAGACGGTCTCAGATTCTGGGACTTCCTAAACAATTGGACTTCCATCAAAACATCATTTATCATTCTCTAGTTCTTGGTCTGTATGTCCACTGACTGCCAACTCCATTATATTTTGGATATTCCGATATTGAGATGGGCTTTGATTTGATAGAGAAAGGCATCACTTCGTGTTTGCTCTTATTCTTCATTAATCTGTGCGAATGTTACATCAGTGCATACGTCCCACAGTGTCTACCAGTGCCTACCAGTGCACTGACAGTCTCTGACAGTACTTGTGATCAGTAATTCATTTCCAGTCTGACAATCATTGATTGGCCAACAATTGCAATCCTATTCCTTCCTTACGAATATTTTCAATTAATTTTATTCAAATCCAAAGCAAACACACACTTCTATTCCCAACATTTGAAGCAATCATTTGACTGTCGATCCGACAAATTTCCTCTCAAAAAGTGTTTTTCCCAAAAAACAGTGTTTCTTATTGTGGCCAAACATATGGCGATACGAATACAGTGAAAATAAAGCAAATTTCAAATTAACGCAACAAATACTTAACATAAATAAACAGTCGAGACATTAAGAAAGTATGTCATCAATCACTGTCTGTCAGACCAGCAAATTATGTGCCCAACAAATAGACAAATACTAATACAAACTTTAGATAATAAAGTATTATATCTTCACGGCTTCCCTCCTCATCCTCTCCTCCTCCTCCTGTCTGGTGTCTCATCGATGAGCACAGAATATACGTTTGGTTTCATAATTCAATTATTTTATGGATTATTTCCATCTATCAAAATCAGGCCATTTTTGAGTTCAAATTAATTCGGATTACAATGAATTGAATTAAAGTTTCAATCAAAGCAATTGATTAAATTAACATTTCTTTAATGCCTATTATAAGCAATAATGCAATTCAGTACTCAATCAATAATTAATAAGAATTTGTGACATCATTTGTCACAGTCTTGTGTTTAGCAAAACTGTCCGCTTATTGTAGTCATTGAAGTGACAAATGATGCCGAAGTCAAACACAACATAATATTAATGATCTCTTTCTAACTATTTGTGAAAATTCAGCCAATCGTTCATTTGCTCCGAAGACTAATATTTGATTAAAGAAAAAGTTTTGAATAACAAAAGTTTTCATTAACGCAAAAGTGTCCAAAAAAGTACTCCGATATTAATAATAATTATTTGATAGAATGTGTTAATGTAATGAAAAAATGTCGTGAAATATGAATGACATACAAATGAAGTTCACGACTCATGTACTCGTTTTGTCTTTCTGTCAAAAGTGTTTTCGAGTGAATCACTTCTGGTGTTTGGAAGTGAAAGGCTTTTTAATTTGCATTCGCATCAAAGGGTTGACTGACTCAGAATCAAATATTTCATTTCGTATTCCAGACCCAGATTTTAATTTATTCACACAATAATAGAATAACTCTTTCATTGAATATATCTCTCAATCCTTTGGTTTCCAAATTGTGAAACTGTTTATACAAAGTCTCTCTCTGTATATGAAATGAATCAAAATTTTATTCATTAACACAAATGGACTCTAAATTTAAAAGTTTTTCTAATATAATGAATGATTTCAAAAGATGAGACAAATCAGGAAAATGCAAAAAATGCATTAATTTAGTCAAACTTGAAATGAATGAGAAAAAAGTTATGAAACTTTGTATCAATAAAATGTTGGGAAAGTTTACTTGTTATGACCCGAGCAGTGATTTTCTATTCATTGCTCACAAAAAATGATTGTTTAATCGATTCCATTGATTGAATGATTGGTTTTTGAAATCTTGTAACAATTGAATATTTACATAAAAGACCTGCGATAGAGTTGGTTCCCATATTAATACTGCAAACAATGCCTAATGTGTGCCAAAATTCATGAGAAAACTTTCTCTTCCATTAATTTAAAACAATTTTTCAATTTTGCAATTCTTTATTGAATGACAGTAACGGAAGTCTAGTGTTACGTCATTTGAGAGAATAATTTATATTTTTTAGTCAAACGTATGTATAGTTGGCTAACAATCGGAAACATATACAGAGCACTAGTACTCCAAATAACAATACAAGACTGATTGCGGCGGATATACACATATATGTCATGTATGCAAACCCTGTGCCATACTTAGAGCTGTGTTTCTCACTAATGAAAGAAACAGTATTGCATACGAAGGCATAAAAATTAGCCGAAACGCCAGAAATGGCTGAGTGGACGACCACTGAATCAAAGCTCTATTCATAATTGTGGAGATAGTCGTGTGCCCATAGCTTAGGTGCACACATCATAACTATTGATAGGTACTCAAAGCACACACAACTTGTGCTGACTATTATGTAACTCCCTTTCAACGGCCCCTCTATATTGAAAAGAAAATAATTGTATACATTCTAATGGATCGACAGCTTTAAAATGCTGTCCAAAGTTGTGTCTCTTCTTTTGATTGATTGCGTTTAATGTCAGCTCAGATTCATTTCATTTAAATAAAGGATCACTCGATTTATGAAAATATGACTAAACTCTATGACGAACAAACACTACACACTGTTCCCTAATTTCCCCGCAAATCATCAGGGAATATAAGAACTGGTGTACTAACCGTTTCAAATTATTTACCCAGAACCAATTTTCTAAATAATAAGATTAGATTCTTAGGTCAAACTTCAAAATACTCACTTGGATGAAAATTGTCCATAAAAGTACTAGATGGTCAAATATATGCTTACCCTAAAATCACTTGTGAGGAGTAGAGCACTCTGCATGTTGGCCAGATTGGTGAACAGCATATGATGGAGCGGTTATTTATGCAACACATTGTATAATAGTCTTCCCTTAAATTTTTCATTATATGATAGCTTTTGTAATGCAATGCATTTAGTATTGATTTTTAGTGAAACACAAAATGCATAGACTTTTGAATAGATTGTTAACAACGAAAAATGTATTCAATGAATGAATTGATGTCTAGTATTAATAACTCATAGATTTCACGTCTTTTGCTTTACTCAAAGAATGAAAAGAGAAATGCATTAAAAATTTAATATATTAAACCTCGAAACAACCATGTACCATTTCTGATTGGAGGCCTAATTGAAATGTACAACATTTGTAAACCATAATCGACTCATTATTCCATCAAATATTCATAAATCTGAAATATTCAAATCAATCAATCAACCTGGTCTAATGGCAATATTTAATTAGCCTGATGAGACTTCAAATAAAATCTATTACGCAGATAAGCGTTCGCCAAATGCAATCAATTGAGTCAACTCTTTGTGACAACACTTCCGAACGCTTTTCCTATTATTGTAGGAAAACAGACATAAAAGTGATTTATATCGCAATACAAAGGATTGAAAAGTTTTTTTAATGAAAAAATATAGCTTTGAGTGAATGTCTAACTCATTGAATGTTATCTCATATAAACATTAAGCAAATCTTAGGAAACTCTGATTGTGAGAACTTCCTCCAAATTGAGCTCAAATTCGAGCCATTATTGAGTTAATGCGTTATTTACTGCTCTCATTAACGCACAGTCATTGCCAGAGAGAGTGATAACCCTTTTTCTAAACGCATCACTAGTGGTCCCAATTGTATTGAGTGTTAGTGAAAGTGTTGTGTGTGTTGTGCCTCAAACCAGTCAAAGATCGAATCGAAGCAAATGAGTGCCAATAAGTTCCCTTCACAGCAACACTAATAAATCAAAGCCCAGCGGCTCAGGCATACAATTCTGGAGAGGGAGACCAGTGATCACCAGTGGATGCATTGAGTAGTAGCGCACGAGTCCGGAAATGTAGCATCAAGTGGCTCGACGTGGCTCTCATGTGCTCCTCATCCTTATAACAAAGAGTTTCATTTTTGCCAAAAATGTATTATATTATAGAACAGGACATTAAGTCTTGAGAAGACAACGTCAGCGGCACTGCATATGCATTGTCTGTCCAAATATATGACCAGTTATCTGGATATTGATTAACAGAGAGGACAGAGAAACGGGTGAAATATAATGGGCTATAAAACTATAAAATATAAATAGTTGTATAGCTTTAGATGAACTTTATTTCCGGAATGAATGCCAGATAAGGGTTAATATCCTGGATATTAAAACTTCAAAATTTCATTTGAGGGGAAAAATAGTTGACAATAAATGGTAAAAGAGCTGTAAGTTATTGCTTGTCGTGCATCCGATCATATCTGTGCCTAAAAATAAATTGCTATCAATTCTTAGAAAATTTTATATAATTTTTGTTTTGCTCTGAATTTAATACGAGTTATTGCTTTACTAGGAGGCAGTCCAGTAATTACTGCTCCCAACAACTATTATAATCTTTTACACAATAATAACCGACAGACTTATGGCAATAATTCAAATGTACTCATTTTCATAGCGCTTATGTAATATTCATCACATAATTACAGTGTGTTATCAGAGGAACCCACTCTTAACTACTTAATCAGACGATATTAAAAAATATATTTCCAACACATTTGGGCTTTAAATTTGATAAATGTTTTCAACAAATGTTTTTAATGTTCAAAAATTCAATGAAGTGTCGGTCGGGTCTGGTGTCCGACAACTTTTGTGTTGCATTCAATAAGAATCGGTTGATTCACTCAAGTCTGAGCTGACTTTTTGTTGTTTGGGTGAAACGCCTTTTCGCTAAAAACATGTATTGAATGCATTGAAAGACTCAAATCGAATCATATTATCAATACATTAAAGTGTTGTTCCTTTTTTGCTAACAAACAATGGCTTTAATGGTCCAACAGTTGAGTTAATGGCAATAATCGACACATACCTTAATGTTATGGTCAGACTACTCGGTGTTAACTCAACTGATGGCGTTTGAGAGACACAACACCTGCGACGCTAACCCCTGATTGGCAGAAGAGATGTTCACTCAAATGATATTAGAATTGAAGATTAATAGGGAATACCTGACAGAAACCCATCTGACAATAGTATTGCTGGTAATACACAACAAATACAACATTTGTTAACAATCGGACAATAATTGCAATGAAAAATAGATTAGACTTTTAAATGCAAAAAAGCCTAAACGACTGTCAGGAATCTGATCATAAACTTGCAAACTTTGATTACAAAAACAGTTTCGCCCATTAAATTGAGAATAAGTTGCGTGCAATGGAGTGGTCGGACACCAGAAGAATATTAATGACAAATAAAAATTATATCAAATATAAAATGAATGGTGAGATAGTCTAAGAGGGAAACATCTGAACGCAATTTCAAGTCTCCGACGATTACAATAACGCAATTGGAAGTACACATCAACTAATTCAGAGGCATATGAATAACAAAAGCAAAGGTTTGATTGATATTAGGTCTCGAATATCGCATACAAATATATACCACTATATTATCCAAATGCGTGATACGATTGCCACCACTTTTTGTCTCAAATGGATTGCAATCCAAAATATAAGCAAAATATACTCAATATTACATTGTCTAACAAATAGCCTTATTATTCGGATTATATTGTGTTTTAGATATAACCCGAGTTTGTTTAGAAGTTTTCAAACCCAGGAGTTATGACTGCATAACACGAATCTAATTCAAGCGAATCCCAACTTTGCCCTAACATTAAGTTAGGATTTTGTTAATAGACTTTTGTATGACTGAAAAGTGACATTCAAGGGGTGAATGTATACCAAGATTAGGGCAAATAATCTATGTTCGACAAAATTGGCTTCAATGTGAATAATAGTTATCAACGGATATACTCTACAATACATGAATATATTGAATGGGTTTAACAAAATTTGAATTCCACTCAATTTCACTATCATTTCATTTGATCGAAGCATTTGAACCCATTCTGTGTAAAGTTAAGTAAAAAATTGTTTGAAAGCCTTGTCCTCTCAATGGGAGGACTATTAGTCAATAACACTTGAATACATGGATTATGAATTATTGGTCTGACCAGTGTTGTTGTCAATGAGGTCACGTGACCAATACAATTATGATAGATTTCAAATCAAAGGGTTTTTAATGTGTGCAGTGGAGCGACCAAAATGCATATGCTTTGGCCCATAGATCCCATTCAGCCCTTTATGATTATGAATCAGATGATACCCGTCTCCTCTTTCATCATTTGTTTAGATTTGTTTTGCAGACTAAAGGGTATACTCCAAAAAAATCATAACTAGGAATATATTTTGATGGGAAATGGGTCAGTAATGAGCTCTCTATTCATTAAATACCAGTGACTTATGGCAATATTCACTTACATTCAGCAATCGGTCAAATAGTTCCCAGAATTGTCCGAAGTATAGAAAGAGTGTAAGTAATGAAGGGGTCATTAACTCTCTATGAGAAACATCTTATGGAGTAATAGAGTTGGAATCAAGAGAACCGGACTTCCGTCAATCCCTTTTTACCCAATGAGCCCTCCTGTGATCCAACAATTCTCGGTACATATTACCAATAAATCGTGTCCTCACTGCCAGTCAATGAGTGACCCTTTCCTACGGCTCTCATTCAACTGACTAACGATTAGAAAGCGCTTTGTCTGAAACAAACGTTGCGAACAAAACATGAAACACAAAGTAATACAAACTCTAATGTTTGCCATTAATAAAGAGAAAGACATAATAGAAGTGCTCAGACCAGTGCTCAGACCACTCGTGTCTAATACTTCCTTCGCTCTAATGTTAAGTACAAGTGAAGCAATTTTTGTCACAACTAATCATTTTTATATTTATTGCAAACTCTATTCATTCAATGATCCATAAAAATCATTTAGTTATGTAATACATGAATACCTTGTATTTTGGGCACTATTTTTGACATAACTTATGAGTTATACTCAAAACAATTCATAACTGTTTCCCAAAACTACAAAAGATTTGCAGAACTAATAAGTTTTCTTTATGTGATACCAGAGTTTGGCTTTTAGTGCTAATGTAATCACAAATTAAATTTGAATTGTTATGATTATTAGCTAGCATGTATTAGCATGTACTAGCTTGTAGAATAATTGATCAAATGACAGGTTTAGAGGCATAAAAAATTAATGAAATAAAGCACTAAACGGAAAGAAAAGCAAATTAGAGAACGAGTGGCGATAATATTGTCTCATATTATACTAAATATGATTACATTTGATGTGATGCCCAAAAAGTGCATAATTTTCGCATTAATTCCGACCCTTTTCTTATGCTTTCATTTCACTTAAATTACTTGAATATCAAATAAATTACCGAAACTATTGGTATAACTATTACTCAAAACACACAACTGTTCCCAATACTGGATGTGGTATATGATTATCCCTGAGCCAAATAAGTGATACACTAAAAGCACATATTTGTCATACGATTGTCTGCCTGTCGGCTCCATTCATAAGAAAGCGGGATCACAGCTCTGGTTAGGCAGTGGATGGGCACCAGTAGAGTGAATGGCATACAAATATGAGAGTATATAACATTACTTCCACTTCTTTTGTGCCAAAAGTTATTATCGCAAAAAAGCTTCACTACTTCTGTGGCGCAAAAACAAGAGCTGAGCATAAAATGCAAAAATGACTGCCAATAACGACCATAAATATCAATTATGAATTGAAGTTTGGTCAACTTGGTCTATTTGTCTTATTATTATTCACAATAACTGTATATCTGATCTGAATTCTAATTCCATTAATAGTAGTGATGACTGAATGCTATTCAGATTTAGTCAAACGGTTTAATAACAAAGTTATCGGTAATGAAAATCTTTTATTAGACAAACACTGGAATCAACTGAAATGCTGACAATAAGGCAGATAACAAAAGAGTAAAGAGTGCTCAGAGAGTAGGCTCTCCAATGATGGACTGAATGACTCAGGTGGTCGCTATTCAACTTGTCTTCGTTGCACGCGATCTGCTGCCATGTGCTGCCGCTGGACATGAAAACTAGTAGAGTCTATCAAATATATGGCGTGTTTTGTGTGCAAACAGTGGAAACCCTTTCTAATATGGGGTCAGTGAATAGGCACAGGTGATAGTGACAGCTTATTTCAAAACAATTATCCATTCATTTTCATTAATTACTGCATTTATTTTCATTATATTGAGAGCATAAAAACATTCCTCAAAATCATAACTCAATATTCATTCTTTTGATTACAACTCAATGGACAGCATATGTGATGAGCTATTTCTGGACTCAAAATCAGATGTGCAACAAATTGTCTGCATCTGAAACATGCAGTAAACCTCTCTTTAGTGAACAGAAACAAAGAAAACTCATTGAAATGCATTATAAACTACATTATGGCTATAATTCTTGTTTTCAAATAATATTTTACTTGTTTTGCAAACACAGAATCCCTTTCTTTGGGAATATTCTCCCAAAAAAGGGATGAATAATATTTAGACTTTACTAATAAGCTCTTTGAGAGCGGAGTTAATCACTGCTGACTAACTCAGCATAAGTTGGTTGTGCTCTAAAAGCTCTTCTCTTTTTAATAAATGAGATGAAGTCTTATAATTTGATATTTCATAATATTCTTAATTTTTTTAACGACTAAACTCTACTTCTTTTGAGATCATATTTTTTCATCCCTTCGATGACTACTTTCGTTGATTTAAATGAAATATTTGTCTATTAATTACTTGAACTCAAATTTCACTCATTAATGAATGCCATCTAATCTTTTTTAGTCTATTTTTTCAGCTCATAAAATGAATGACTTTTTTCATTAGCCTTTCCTCCATATCTCTTAATTACACTTCAAGTCACTCATACCTTTGGGTTTTGGAGTCTCGCCTCTGATTTTCATGGATTAGTGTCAGGAATAGTGAGTCGACTAAAACTCGTTCATTACTTTTATAACAATTCTGACAAAAAATATCAACATTTTTCCCATTTATACCAAAAGTTTGATTAGAGTTCACAAATAAGGGCTTAATTTCAAACTTTTGATAATTTTCTCGCATTGAATACACATTTTCTGTTTTCTCAAAGAGTTTACACTTCCTCTCAGATGAGTTGAAAAATAGATAAGTTATCGAAAATAAGATAAGAGACTAAATGTGTGGTTATTGTCCGATAAACGCAAACTTTTCTCATTTCTGCATTTGTTCAGCAAATTGTCGAAAATGTCCGACAGATTAAGTGACGAACAAATGGATGAATTGAAAGAAGTATTTTCTCTCTTCGACAAAGATAGGGACGGAATAATCGGTACTTACGATTTGGGCGCTGTTATGAGATCATTGGGGCACAACCCCACTGAGGAAGAGCTGAGAATTATGATCAAGAATGTGGACATTGACGACAACGGAAATATTGATTTTCAAGACTTTCTGTCACTTATGTCACAAAAACTGAATGCATTTGATTCTGAGGCTGAGATTAAAGAGGCGTTCCGTGTCTTCGACAGGGATGGCAATGGCTTTATCACTGCCGCCGAACTCAAACAAGTTATGACAGATTTGGGCGAAAACCTCACTGACAACGAAGTCAACGAAATGATGAGAGAGGCCGACACCGATGGTGACGGACAGATCAACTATCAAGAGTTTGTTCAGATATGGCAGTCCACTGGACAGCTCCACTCCTAATACATTCATATTATTACTAATTTTTATATTTTTCTACAAATTGTTCACTATTTTAGTTCAATATTTATTTGTCTTAGTTTTACACAAATCAATAAAGTTTTCAAAGTTTACTCTCACAACAAGTATGACTCAATAAGCAAGTTAACTTTTAACTTGCATGCTAAATTAGAAAATAGTCTAACAAAATATGGTGAAATGAATAAGCACAATTAACCGGTGATTGTATGGGATATTCAAATATAAAGTAACAAATTTTAATGAGTCACTAATCTTTTCAAATTTAATTATTGCAAATGATTCTTATTTTTGCATGATCAATAGAAATTCAGTGGGCTAAATTAGCAACATTTATTCAACAGCAAAGGCAATTTAGAATTAATGTTAGATTATACCAGGGATGAGCAAGCTCTCCGACAACAGGGGGATTGATCACCACTCTGACACCAAAATTTCACAATAGATAGTATCTGTCTATAGACGTAATATTAAATTTTGGCTGCGATAGAGTGGGTGTTATATATCCAAAATTTTCGACGACACGGGCAATTTTGGGTATTCCACACTCTTGCTGATCCCTGGATTATACCCCGTTTAGATAATATTGAGCATAAACTGGTGACTGATATCTGGGTAAATGCATTTAGAGTCAGGGATGATGAAAAGGAAGGAGTTAGGTCAAAAGCTTCTTATTTACACCCCCTCCCCCTATTTAGCCCTTTTTGGAACCATTATTGGAAATGTACTAAATTTGAACATAAAAGCATTGAAGTACTGACTAATGAGAATACATTACTCATTGATTACAATAATGATTGAGTCAAAAATTTATTTAATACATAACTAATTAACAAATTGTTTAAAATAGAGAACATTATTCAAAAATGTGTGAAATTAACAGAAAATGTCGTAAATTATTACTAAATATTATTTCAAATTTAAGCTCTAATTCTAATATTATTTTGTGGACAAAAGGCATTTAAATGGCATTTTTTGTCGGTTCAGATATTATTTGTGATATTTATTAATCATTTGTCGGTATTTTATATCCGAATTGATTTCGTTTCTTATATTTGAAGCCATGGTTTGGGCCTCCAATCGGTTTCGCCGAAAGGCCTCGAGTTCTTGTTCTCTCTGTTCGGCGCCCTTTCGTCTCATCTCTTCATATCTCAACTGTTCGGTCGTCTCATCCATATCTTCAGTGCATTGGACGCAATGGTCAGTATCTGATGGACTGATACTCAGCTTATAATCATTGAGAACATTGAGATAATTAGTTATCTTTTGTGTCCATTCTTTGTCGAATCGGATCACTTGATACCGAACCCCTTCTTGAGTCCATCCATCTTCAAGAGTCCATCCATTGTTAAGAAGGACAGGTCTGGCCTTAAAGTGTATCCAAACCTTTGACCGAAAATTTGAATTTGAAGTACGGATTCGACAATACTTTTGGTCACAAGAGTTCTGAAGAATATTTGTATACAAAGTGATAATTGTCTCCAAACAGGTCCGCAATTCTTCTGGAGTTATGGATTTGTCGGCAACCAATTGGTCCAAATACTTATCGACCGATTGATTATCGCTTTGTCTTTGATTTTGTGCCATATTTTCAATGATTTGCAAATCAATTGTGTTTTCAATCGTTTCCACGAAATTGAGTCACAATTTATTCAATGAATTTATTCACAAATTCTATGACATTAATAAGGGGTTCACTCATTAATGGAGAATAAGTGGACAGTCCTTTTGCTTATACCCAGAGCTTATGAATTTTAGCCTGACTTTTGAACTTTCCTAAATGAACTAGATCTCTGATAAGCAATTTCTTTGAGAATTGGTTGAATTAAAACCAGTTTATTTAATTTCATTTGAATATAACAAAAATGATTAAATTGTTTTTAATTTCATCGAAATGTTTATGACATTAGTTTTAGTCTTCTTTTACTCAAATCTAATGGTTTTTGTCTTAACATCCATTCATTGAAATCAATATCAAATTTAAATATATGACTAATTGCTTCCTATTTCTAAAATTCAATATCATCTAGCACATTTAATTTAGCATCAGTGTAGATAATTTAAAAGTAGATGCTTTCAGTAGTTATCTGACAAACAGAAAGAGTTAACGTATATTCTGTTAATTAAATGTTGAAAAGTGATTGCAATCGTGTTTTGTTTGGTTCGGGACACAAATCGGTTAATTCGTGCGATAGATGTTAAGTCTCGATAAGAGATTACCGTTAGTTAGAGTGCAGTAAAGAAGGGCAGACATGAAGGCCTCTCATATGGATTTGTTTATAACAAGCTTTTGGTTTTAACGGGATTTCCATAACTTTTCAACGACTCATAAATTATCCAAAGATTAAGTCCGAGCAGAAGAGAAAGTATTGAATTTCTTGAGAAAGTATTTGAAACTCGCAGTTATTCTCATCAAATTAAAGTCAATTTATGTGCAATTGATTTACTAAAAGCAGAATTAATTCCAGTTTTGTGTGCGAATCACAAAATGCTGAGATTTAGCGAAATTTAACTCAAATCCTGCCATAAATTCTCATTTGTGATAACATTTGTTGAATTTGAGCTAAGATTCCAACAAATCTTTCCGTTATTTATCGCTATTTATAAGTTGTACTCAATTAGACTCAAACAGAATATTTGTTCGAATTGTTTATAAAATAATTAATTTTTTCTCTCTTCCAGAGTCTCGTAATCCAAGAGTGAAAACATATACAAATCATAGACAACTTCTTAGCCACTAATAAGTGATAATTTAATGTCTGCTCGCATTCATGTGAATCGAGTAATAAATCATTTGTTTTGTGCAGAGATTTAAAAATAGAAAACTTTGAAAATATTTTTGAAATAAGATTTCAATGTTTTCTTGGAATAAAACAAATGTAATGTTATTCTAATGTCTGGTATTCTGTTGTATAACAGTTTGTGTTATCCATTAAATGGATATAAAAGTCCGTTTGATCTCTCAGTTTGTCTTTCGGTAAATCCATTGCTTGAAATGTGAGTATACTTTCACTCAAAAGAATAGTCGTATCAGAAAATCAAATTAAGTAATGGATTGTGAGTTAAGCCCATTGTATGGTCAGTAATGCAGTTCTATGTTTACAAAACAATATTACTTTATATCTATTTCTTTCGGCAAAGAATAACAAAACATAGAGTTTTAAGTTATAAATATTGAAAAGTTTTGCATTGATTTCAATTGGAGTAGAGTTTCGCCTGAATATCCATTTGATGATAAATGAAATGTAGCATCTGGCACCAGCACAAGCACTGGCTCTACATACGCCTGTCACCAATGCTTCAAAAGAATATTTTTGAGATGAGCAAGCACTTGTTTTAAGAATTCTTCTTTCTTTTTAGTTGTTGAAGGGATGAAAAATTGTCAAATTTGACTGAAAACTAAATACCTCGCTAATCGACAACATTTGCATCATGTCATAATATCCTAAAAGAAAATAAACTTCAAGATGCTTGATACAAAAATATTTTTGGGGATAAAGTGATGTAGCTTGATAAACTTAAGTTTATACAGTGAGTGCATTACTTGAATCCTATGACATAATAGTCTTCTTTTGTAAGACTCTAAAAGAGGGACAAAATAATGGATTAGTTTTAAAAATATTGCTCTAAAAATAGATATCGTTTTACAGTTACTAAAAGTGAAGTCTAACCGAAAGTATTGCTCAAAATTAGATATTCTATAATAGGGTTGGAATCGAATGCAATATTGGATGTAATCTTAGTATCGGTAGTATTGCACCAAAGAGTAGTGCATTTGTAAGAACACCTGGAGTTTGCTCTAATAAATGGATTAAAACGGACAGTCAGACTGAGGGGAATTCCATTAATTATATGCCATACTTCGCAACAGTGAGGTTACTGTCGGCCAAAAGCTAACATATGGAGAGTATGAGGCCATGGATTACGTTCAGTGAAACAACACTACAGACTAAGGGCTTCAATATTAGTGATGATCGAAACGATTAAAAGGTACAATTAACTCAACTCAGGCCTCTACCCGAGCCATGAAGGCCTGACTATTCATGCGAGACATCAAAAGCCGATTATTAAATGCAGATATTATTCATTGGAGAGATGCACCTGAGCTCTAAACAGATAATAGCGCACCGACAAAGTGAACAGTAAGTGCTATACAAGTGAAACAATCCAATGCCTCATCAAAAGCCATCCATTCATCTGTGCCCACAAACTCATGAAATATTACGACACTCTATACTACTATTATATATAATATATTATATAAGAACAATATAAACAATATTTTATGCAAAACAGGTTCCGATAATTACTATTCATTAATGCGTTTTTGCGATAATTCACTTTTCATTGCAAATAATTAAGAATATTATTGATATACAGAATCTGTCATCACTTCAATGATTCCGAAAATGATTGCTAGATATGTATCATAAAAATAGATACGAATGACTCAACTATTGCTTCTTCAATGATGTGCTTTAGAGACACACTGACAGACAACACATAATTTACTTATAAATACGACAAAAAAATAATAATTCTTTAAATTTCAGATAATTTTGATTGAATTGAATTTTGATGCGTAGAAAATTAAATTTCTAGATAAAATAATCTTATAAAACAGTATTAGACAAAACACATCTTGTTTTGATATCTTGTGAATGAAGGTTACATAAATCAAAAGTACAAGTATATCATCCACATTGTCATTCGTACAATGCGTGCCCAGAATCTTAATTTAGTTTACTTTATTAGACAAGGTCAATTATTGTATTGCAGTTGATTAACAATAAATCACCTAACATATTTGATTGTGACAGAATATAAAGCTTGCTTATCGTAACAAATGACCCGCATTATCATCAATCATAGGACTAATGATATAAATAAATGACTTTAATTTTTTCATACGGAAGTGCTTTTAATTAAAATAAGTGATATCTGAACGACAAGATCGACAAAATGAAACTAATTTGAGTTCAAATGATTTATTTAAAGATTGTTTTAATCTTAAATAAAAGACTGAAAAGAATGCCTTCTTTTATGCATTGTATTCACTGTTAAAGGATTGGATCTGTCGTTAGTCTGGCATTTGAGTGATAAAAATGGATACGAAGACATCGCTTAAATCAATGCATAAAGAGTTGGAAGTTTGCCATAACTTTAGTTTTAAACTCTTAGAGCCAAGAGTTTATTGAAGAGTACAGATCGCACAGCCATCAGATCAGATCATAGCACAGCACACTATTGCTCTCCCTTTCAGTCTTATTCTGGTTGTTAGCAAATGTGAAGTGGAGTCGAAAAAATTAGTCGCGATATTAACTTTCTTATTAACCATTTCAGCAAAATTACAGCCAAACAGAATAGGAGGCGATCCCCGACTCTAATAACGAGTGCAAAAAACGGTGCAAAAAATAATAATCAGAGTGAGTATAATTACTGTTGAGGTTTATTTTAATAACAGCCTTACTCACTTTCAAATTAAGTCAAAAGTTATGCTAACATTACTCTCGCACTCAAAACACCAATTTGTGAACATTAGATCACTTTGTGACTCTCTCTCTCTCTCTCTCTCTCTCATCTCTCTCTCCTCTCTCTCATTCTTTCTTTCTCTCCCTCCCTCTCCTCTCTCCTACGCTCTTCTCGCTCCCACTTCTAATTGATTTTAATGACAAGAATTTCAAATTAAGATACTATTTGTTGATTATTATATGTTATGTATGTCTCAAATACAATGTATTTTCACAATCAAAAGAATTTTTATGCTATGTTTCCATGGATTTTGTTAAATGAAATAATTTTTGGTAATTCAATGCCTTTTACTCTTCGCTCTGATAATAACTGGATGTCTATCTTTTAACTCAATTTTAATTAAAGTCATTTCACTTATCTAATTATTCTCCACATCAGAGGCGAGATGCCAGCAGTTTCTCCGACTTTGTTAGCAGTTCTTACCATTGGAGTGGTGGCTCTTATTCTGGGTATTCTGATCGGTAAGAAGATTAACACATAAACTCATAGACCGATAGATCCGACAGTGATTTATGCGATGAGAATAACAGCTAAATATGTAAATCATTAATAATATTAATGGATTTGTTTATAATAAATGAAAAAAATTAGTTTATTTTCGAGTTTCAGTTCAATAATATTTCTTTTGAGCCATAATTCAATCGAAATGAGTATCGATTGAGAAAAATTGTTTTTACCCAAAGAAGTCATTTATAAGGATTTTGACGTTTAGGGCTTTAAACAGTTTCCCAAATATAAATATTTCTTCATTTTTTGACACAATTATCTGTTTTTCACTAACTTTTAGAAACTCTATTAATTTGTGATTATTTTTGGCAAATGTTAGGCACGTATACAATTCCGCCCCTTTCGGAGGAAAATAAACTTAAATTAAATATTTTGAAACTCTATTCGGATAACCGATATTTGGGTAAAGATGACCCGATTGTCAAAAGTATTAATGAAGGCGTGAGTCGGGAAAGGCTTCGCGAAAACCTTAAGTATGATTGTTATCAAGATTTCATTACTCAATATTCGGATCATTTAGTAAAGCAATTATTGATTTGTTTGCTATAGATTTGTATCATCAGAACCCCATTTGCCGGGAAGTGTTCGCGACCAACAATTAGCAGACTTTATCAGAGATGAGTTTATTGAGTCAGGTCTGGACAGAGCATATTTGGTGCCCTACAAAGTATTGCTGTCGTACTCTAATAGTTCGCATCCAAACAAAGTTTATATAATAGATGGCAATAACAAGAAGAGAGTCTTCTTTGAGTCACAACACAGAGAAGTTCCTCTGAGAGAAGATTCAAAGCCTTCAGACTTTGTTGACGCTTATAATAGCTTTGCTCCCGAAGCAGATGTCATCGGAGAGCCAGTCTTTTGCAATTACGGCCGCGAAAGTGATTTTGATTTATTACAAAACTACGCCCGAATCGATCTGAAGGGAAAGATATGTCTTATTAAATACGGAAAGATATTCAGAGGAAATAAGGTCTTAATACACATTAATTCATATAAATTAAGTCATTAACCAATTATTTAATGAATACTTCATAACTAGGAATACATATTAGACTAAACACTGTCTCTCATAGAATGCATAACAAGTATTCAAAAGTTCTCATACAATGTGTGCATATTTTTGTTGTGCAGTGCAGTAACGCAGCCAATAGAGGATGTATTGGAGTGATTCTCTACTCTGATCCCGAAATGATGGCCAGAGAAGGTACTCAACAAGAAAATCTTTATCCCAACTCGTGGTGGATGTCTGGAAAAGCTATGCAAAGGGGAAACCTCAGGACTAGTATGGTATGAATGAATGCTGTTCTCTATAAATTCAAATAAATTCTTATCCGAAACATATTATACATAGTATTCAGTGTTTAATATGTGTTATAACCTATAGGGGGACGCATTGACCCCTGGATTCCCCGCATTAGTTGGTTAGTAGACTCTCTGTTTAATTTGTTGTCTAATTCTTCCGAAATAATGCAATACATCATTGAATACATTGTCTGATCAGACGGCGAATTCCAGTACGAACTCAATGATGTAGAGCTGCCGCCAATACCAGTCCAACCAATTGGATACGAAGACGCGTATGAAATACTGAAGTATGACTTTTGTTAAATGTCTCATTTGATTGATTATTTCAATTAAATGTCAAACTTTTCTATTCATTGTCTTCTGATCTCTGGGTTTGTTATCCCTCTGCGTAACAGATTAATGGGTGGTTCACCTGTGCCCAACAGTAATGTGCTCTTTCAAGACTGGAACGGAGCCCTTAACATAACATACAGATTAGGGCCGGGATTTAACAGACAAAACACAGAAAAGTATGTCTTTAATTAAAAATGAATTATCGCTTTAATCAAATGTGATGTAAGGAATGCCAGCACTCACTGAGCAGTCACTCATTGCACTCATATTACACGATATATACTATTGTTTCGCATATTTTTCTAATTGTTATTTGATTTCTGTCAGGAGATTACGACTCGTTGTTAATAATGTTTTGCAAACAAAAATTATTTATAATGTCATCGGAATCCTGGAGGGATCGGTTGAGGCGGACCGTTATGTTATAGTTGGTAATCATAGGGATGCCTGGGGTCATGGGGCGGTGGATGCCGGCAGCGGCACCATTGCCATGCTTGAAGTGGCCCGCATTTTCGGTAAACTTCATAAAGAGACTGAATGGAGACCGCGGCGGACATTAGTATTCGGGAGTTGGACGGGAGAGGAATTTGGGTTAATTGGTTCGACCGAATGGGTTGAAGAACACATCAATTTACTGTCACAGAGAGCAGTGGTGTATATAAATGTTGACTATTGTGTGAGAGGACCGCATCTGAGTCCTGATGCTTCTCCTGCTCTCATGGAAATACTACGCGAAGTGACAGAATTGGTTCCCTTTGGAAATAATACTCTTTTGAACTCATGGGTAGAATATCAGGAATACATTACTGGCAAATTGGATCACCCTCAGTATGCTTATCAGCTTATATTCATTTTGAAAAATGACTTAAAGATTTAAAACTTGAAACTTTAGCATCAAGACCCTGGGCTCAGGCACTGATCACGCCCCTTTCGCCTTCTACGCTGGCATTCCTGCCATCAATATTGAGTTCACATTTGATAAGGTATTATAAAATGAAAAATGTCTTCTCATGTCTTTCAATGATTAATTCATCGAAAGATAGCTTCACTGCAATGATTGTATGCTTTGATAGCAAATGTACTGTAAATTCAAATCAGATAAACAAAAGTCGAACCGATTTTTCAACAAAAGATTGAATTTCAGTCTCCTATCGGGTGACAAAAAAGAGCACACTTTTTATGACAACTCTTTTTAAACGCTTCCCCTTTTTAATCAACTGCACAATGAATTAGAACAATCAAGTTTACAAAAAAGGGAGATTGTGAAAGAGGAGATGAATAATTAGCTAATGACCCAGACACATTACTCTTTTCATAACTTTTGTAAAGTCTGAATCATATGTTAAGAAAATATGACATTATTTTAAACAAAGTGATAACAAAATTCAGACAATAACTCATTTATTGATTTTTAATTTGGATATTTGATTAATTAGTGCTATTCTTTCAGAAAAAGTACCCAATTAGTGGTTATCCCGCATATCATACCGGATACGATACTTTTGATTTAGTCGAGAGATTCATTGATCCGGACTTCTCTCTTCATGAGACCTGTTCACAACTAATCGGGGTATTAATGCACGCGATCTCTGGCTCTACTCTAATGCCGTTCAGAATCGACGAATTGGCGAATAGAGTGAAGACTGACTACGAAAACATGTGGACTGAAAATAGTGATCGCAATCAGTATTTAACCAAAACTGAAGTAATCGAGAGAAGCAATAAGTCGTTGATAGATATGTTGGAGAAATCAATTGAAAACTTTGTTAAAGGGGCCCAACAGTGGAGGGAAGACATGAAAAATGTCGACTTAAATAACCCATATTTAGTCCGCCAAACGAATGAAGTTCTGATAGGAGTCGAGCGCGCATTCATTCGACCCGAAGGCCTGAACGAGAGGCCCGAAATCAGAAACTTATTGTACGCACCATTTAAATACAATAAATACTCAACAGTCGTCTTCCCCGGAATGCTAGACCTCCTGAAGAAGATCTCTGACACACAAAGAACTGATGCAACCAAAGCCCTAAAGTTATGGAAATTACTTCGACGGCATATCTCAGACATCGCTATAGCACTGAGAAGTGCCACTAATTTACTCAAAAGGAGTCCTTTATAGACAACGATTCGTTCAATGATTTCAAGTTACGGAACATTTTTCGTCTAATACTTTGATTAATGTTTTCAATGAAAACAATACTCTATTATTCATTCGGGGCTCAAATGAATCGGTTGTGTATTTTTATAACTATTGATAGAATAAATGAAAAACTTTTTAAAAATAAAACAATTTTATCAAAATATAATTAAAAATGAATTAAGATTTTAGAGATATTTGGGTGCATAAGAAACCCGTGTTTTACACAAATTTGAGGCACAGAATAGACATATAGAGCTAAATATTGAGCAGTTGTGTAGTCATTCATAGAGTAGATTAGATGCCAAACATGTGTAGAGTGGGCTCATATGCAGTTCGGTTTATCATTCAGTGTGTCGGGCACTCCATCCCTAGCATTGCGATAATCAGTCCCTATAGTGATGGGCACAGAATAAAACGCAAATCTTGAGGTCATTAGATATGATTCATAAAACACAATAAAATTTATAGTTTTGAGCAATGATTGGATGGCTTCTCACTGTTCATAGAGAATGAAAAAATTGTTTAATTATATGACACACTTCTGATTGTATTAATGATGACGTGACCGGATCTGTGTTGGCATAAAACCGATGGCAGTCCTTATTTCTAGATATCATTTATTATAAATCAAAATTATTATCGTATTAATAGTATTAATGTTGATATTATCCTCTTTGATGGTTAGTTCCCATCAAAGTAATGCATATTTGCATAAACTTAAACCATTTGTCGATCCCTCTTAACGATAACCATTACGTAGACGTCAAGAGTGAAAGGAAAGAGTGAACTGGGATTGCAAGACATGATCGATAGTAATTAGCAGTGGATTGTGTTATAAACAATTCATAAGTTCCCCCTTTTATGCGTTAATTTCCAATTATTTCTAAAAATAAAATATAAATGAAATGAAGAAACGAACAAAAAATCATTTATTTTGCACTTCGGCACAGAATAAGCGTTTTATTGCTCTCATGTCAGCCGAGGGTCTAATTGTCTATTCATTAATCTTATAGGTTGTGCTGTTGTGGAAAAAATTGATTTAAAGGAATAATGAAATATCTGTGCCTTTTGTGAGGTTGTGCTCAAAACACAATATTTTAGTTTTCAAACAGTTTTATAGAGTTTAGACTTTTTCGACGACAAAACAAACTAAAAACCCTAAAAAGGCGAATATGTGTCCCCACGGATGTCAGTTATATGCGATATGAAACCCAAGCAAAAGGGAAGCATTTGGTGGCAGTTGTCACTGATTGAGGTCCTCTATTAAAGTGAAAGCCTGTAAACTACACAGAAGGGAGTCATTTAAATTTGAAGAAATTAAAACTAATTTCAAGTCATTTACTCCATATTACTGTTGAGTGAATTGAAATTTTCAAATTAAAATCCATTAATAAAAGTGATGTTCAAATCTGTGGCCAAAACATAGGCATAAATCTGATACGAGTTCTTATGTGAGAAAAAAGTTTTATGAATAAGAGTTATGATTAACTCAAATATCTATTGAATAACAATACAAACGAAGAATAAATAGTGAAATAATAGTGCATTGGATACGAGTTAGGAGTAGGTCTCACACAATGCAAATATTATGAAATATTGGCCCTATTCTGGGCACAGGCCTTGACTGACGTCTGCATAACGCATACGGATTGGATTCACGACAAATATGAAGTGAAGTCAATTTGAAGTTCAATACAATGCTATTATCATCTCTTGTCAGACGTCAATATTGCAAACTTGATGTTATGGGAAAAATTGCTCACTTTTTTCGCTACAATTCATAAGCAGCTCAAGAGTGGAATCGAGAGCTTGTTTTTTAATATTAACAGTTAACTGTTAACCAGCACAACCAATAACTGTTCCCTAAGTATTTGTAATAACTTATTGCGATAATAATATATTGGTTGGCATTACAGGCATCACAAGCCATACGCACCGTTCAGAGTGAGTGCCGTTATTAACCACAATAGAGAGTAACAGAAAGCAAATAATATAATATATGGCAAACAGTAGTCACAATCGAGTCAACCATTTCTGTCGGTAATGACTATTGCCTTCAATGACATCAACAGTTGGTCTGATTGTCGCCATTTATTCCAAAGAAAGTGAACAGAAAATTAGGTTTGAAAGGGATCCCTAAGTTTGTTGCACTGATGCACACCCGTCGCGCACATTACACACCAGACACACATACATTGCACACAAAATGCATTCTCACTGTCGATCCCTTTCCCTCTGATTTGGGGAATGAAAGTGAAAAAAAGTTCTGTTTTTCGCTTAATTTGTGCGAAAGTGTGAAAAATGTTTGATATTATGAGTCAATATGTAATCTGAGGAATGGTAGCAATCATTGAATTGAGTCAATCAGTGAATTAGCTCTGATGGCTGTGATAGCCCTCACGCCACGCAAATCGCACAACTGTTAAGATTTGAGACAAGGGTTTACTACTTGTTTAGGAAAGCGTAAAATTCCCCGATGAGAGGGTTGCCTTCAAAAGCTTTCAAATTTTGCATGGATTGCATGACAAACTCTGTCATACTTTTATACAATCAAATTTGTGCCGCGAAAATGGCCAAAAAGTTTGCATTTACCAGATTTAAGTAACCCATTCCCCAGAGAAACGGCTTTCCACTGATTTTTCACCCTTACATCCACTGCCTTTTTAGAGGAAAACATTTAAAATTCTAATAAACGGAGTAATAAAATAAATTTGATTCAATAACTGAGTCAGTGGTGAGTATTGGAAACAAATAAATGCATTTCACTAATAGATTCAATCGTTTAACCGATTATTGCATTTTTTGGGCACAGAATCACCGGATATGTAATATTGGAAGTGAGAGAATTTGCGTACACTCTTTGGTGGTATATCGTTGTCATCAATGTTCAGGTTATGGTAGTGTTGGAACACAGCATAGCACACCATAACACCCACTGCTTTACTGCATTTCTCATCAGAGATACGAAATTAATTGGAAAACCGGGTCTTTTAAACTGCTTGTCATTTATTTTATGTCATTATAACTGCCATTATATGCATTTCAATGATTCATTTGAATTACTTTTTTGAGTACTCGAACCCATTTGGAGATAAGTAGAGTAAAAGGGCCCACATTATAGCCTAAAGTAAAAGAGTTACCATTTTATTGGATCGGTTCCACTGGAGTTGGTTTTTGGAGATAAAGTATTTGCAGTTGTTTTGCATAAACCGTAATAGTGTTAAAAGACTGACAAATGGCCTAAACTCAGACCATTTCGCAGATAAATGCGAGGATTTTAAACTCAGATACCATTCGATAAGTTAACCAATAAATCAGACAAACAGTACTACAAATCTAATATAACTTTAAAGTGAGTGTTTGTGCAGCCATTGGCCCGCATTCACCAATATTTGGACGGGTAGTGGCTTTTGCATAAATTTTAAAAAACTTTTGCGGAGTTGTAATATATAGATATCTATTTATGCAATGGACTGGTATATGCCGTACGCCTCCAGTTAGCAATGTATGCAATGCTAGGTATGTCTCTCCAATCCATCTTCGAGTCGGGATGTGATGCAAAAGTGAAAACTGTTGGCACTATTGGTTGTGTTGGATGTGTTGATGCGAGCGTTTCATTAAAATGCAAACTAAACTCATATGTATTGAGCGCTCACTTCCAGATCGCATTGTCCTCATATCCACTAAAATGCTTTAGACATCGATTTTGCAATTTATATCAAACTTCCGATAAAGCTTTCAAAGCCTTACTCACAACTCATTATAAATTCCGTACGAGAATTGCATTACATTTTACTCGAGGGACTGATATGTGCTGTCCTTATGTACTGATTCTGATATTCCAAACAATTGTCAATTTTGCCCAAAATTAAATGTAATGCAACTCTCAATTTGTGGCATTACTTGAGGCGCTCTTTTAATCATAAAATTGGAAACCAGGGCTTTGACTGAACTCTCCTTTAATTGTTTTGCTGACAAATAATTATAAACAATAAATTTTGGACTAATCTCTAAAAGTTTCAAAAAAGATGTTAAGTCACTAAAAGAGAGTCAATTCATTCAGTGTTGATATAAGGCATAAAAAGTTGATCTCTTCTCTGGAGACCAGTTTATGCATCAAATTGTTGGCAAAAAGTTTTTACGATTCGGACAATAGGCTTAACACAAGAATAATACAAAAGAACTGTTACTATAAGTACTTTCCATTCAAAAACAAATGCGTTGAATAAAGACGTGGGCTTTTGGGGTCTGTCTGGGGAAACAACCCTCTAATCAAAATAACAATTCGAACCCCTTTAACGTCAACCCCTTATATGTGAGCCGTCAAACAAAGCCATTTGTCTGACCACTGAATAACTCATACAAACCATGAATCGGTTTACGTGTTGTTCCCAATAAATAAATGCCAAAAATTCAATTATTGCCCAAAACTTATTGCTTTTAGACTAACACTGAAATACTTCCGCTTATGGGTTATGCCATCGAATCCATTGTCCAGAAGTACTGAAAGGGATTCTGTTATCAAATTTTATTAATTTAGGGAATGATATACAACATAACAAATGCATAACAATATTACTTATGGAATGTTGAGTCAAAAATCCATATTATATACACTAATCACTACATAAATCTCTATGAAATCATTACAAATAAATGTTAACATTTATACCACAACTTCTGAAGTAAACCATATTTCACAAAATTATAGCTTTGATTTCAACACATGTTTTATTTCCAATTTTTTCCATTGATTGCAACCAAAGTGTAATTTAAAATAACTTATTTTGAATTAATGACAATATATTTGAAATAAATTATTTTTTCGATGAAATTTCTTTTCGAGCATTAAATTAGTTCTCAAAATATGACTAATATTTCATTTTTTGTGTTTAACTTTAATGTGAGAATAAATCGATAAAACTAACAGATATTCATAAGTTATCATAATGTGATTGAACATGTACTGGATAAAATGGATAAAATGAATTCCATGTAGAAAAACATGAGCTAATTCCTGACCAATAGATTCTGGTCATAACTGAATATTTGAATTCATTTGGACTTATTTTTCACGTTTGGATGGAATGTGAATAACTTTTTTCTTTGTCTACGGATTACTATAAGTAGAGGAAGACATGAATTATGGAAAAGATTAGAGATTAAGAAGGAATGGGAAAAAATGATATCCAATGTTATCTATTGGAGCGATTGGTAATCTATTGATCATCTTTTGTATTATATTATGAGTTGCGCTGACATATTGTCAAACAGAAAAGTTATTGTGATTTTGTGGCCACACGTTTCCAATGGATTGTGACTTACAGTGCGTTACAGTATATTCAGTATTACATCAATTTTTATGCACTGAATGAGAGAAAAAAGTAAAAGTTTGACATTCAGTGACATTCAGTGATGAAACGAAAAATCAAATACTGTCTAATTCTGATGAATGGCGAGCGAAGGACAATACCGCACATCTCCTCCCAATTGTCCATTAGTTGGTATTACTTTTGTTGTTAGTCTGTCAGAGTCTGATTGACACGCGACCACTCACTACACCCTCTATTTCCAACTTTTAATCATATAATTTACAGCATAACATACTTTAGATATATTCACAAATTTACTGCATTCTAATAATCTGTAAGAACTGGCAGTCATTGCAGTCATTGTCCACTTATGTGAACATTAGAATCACTTTTTTATGTTCGGCCGCCTCTCAAAAGCTTCACATCAATGCCACACAAAGTTATTGTAGTCGAGCACAGCTCAGCACACGTCAAACCAGACTCTTCTACCCAATGCTCCCAATGAATGCAATCGTTTTAATTGCAAATGAGAACAATAATCATAATTTTATTGCAATATATTTTTTATTGTAGTATTACTTAAGGAACGGACGCTTTTGGGGACACACTTTTGTGAGCATTTTATGCGACACCGAATAACTAATCAGATGTAAAGTCGAGACTCTATTCCTCTACTCTTTGTAAAGACCTTTTCATTTGACAGAAACACTGATTCGCACTCTTATTCTCTTAGTTTTTAAGTACAAAAAAGTGTCTCTCTTTGTATAACAAGTGTCTGTCTATTCAAGAGTCAAATCAATGCATATATTCTATAAAATCGATACCAATTGTGTTCGCAATAAATTCGAAGAATGCATATGAAGTACACATAAAAACATTTAATTTCAGACATTATTGACATTCCTCTCTACTATACATTGTTTTCAGTCTTTCCAAAGTCGAGCATCAATTTCAGTGACATTTTAGAAGATTGGCTCAACTTTTATATTGAAGTCATGTCAAGCCCTAAGAGGAGGACTTCTCAAAAAAATTTGAATTGTTTTCGGTTTAATCTCTGGAGAAATGGGTTCTAAAAGAAGTTAAGGAATGGTTTCAATTCAAGAATTGCTTCACTTAGAATAAAACATTATTGTGAAAAGACCAAGATAATACTCTCATTTTAAATTCCTTTTTGGCAAATTGCTTGTGAAAAATAAATCCGTTTATATGAGTGTTTTACAATTATTAACTAGTTTAAAACACAATATAATCATGGTAGTTAGCCTATAATGGATAACATAATTTGCACGAATAATTTAAAGGCAGCAAAATTAAAAGTTAAGGAATTAATGACAAAAAAAGCAATAATTATTTGGAGGAGCAGACAGTGAATAGTCTGCCCTCTCTTATCGATTTTAGTCTCAATAGTGTAAAGCACCACTGGTTTCAGTGAGTGATCAAGTTCAATTAAATACATTTACCAACAATTCGATTAATTAAATTTCATACTATTTTTTATCACCTTTAACCAAGATTCTTTGCAATATTATACATAAATAAATTAAAAATATCTCACTTACTTCAAAAATGTTTAGAACCAAAACAATGCCATATAATACATATGGCATATATGGCTCATCCGTTTAGTCCTCAATTGTGTGACTGTGGGTCAGAGGATAGCATTCTCTCCACTTCTAAATGGTTTCAGATTTCATTAATAAAACTTTTAAATATAATGACAATAAATTACTTCACTTTTGATCAGACCGTATATGCATTAAAGTAATGTAAATCATTGAAAGTTCAAACTTAGCACAAAACTTACAAATACTCATCAATTGATGAGTAATACTATTTTGAACAAAAGAAGTGAAATAAATAGAAATAAATAACTGAATGAGTATTCATTTCCGCTTGTTAACTTTCTAAGCTTGAACAGTTCAACTTTAACTCTCAATGATCTTACGTTACTCATTGCACGATGTATTCATTGAGAGGACTAACAAATTGCTTTCATTCATATTTTCAATTGATTTCATTTATTTTGTTCAAAATGTGGACAAATATTCGAAAAAATCAGAGACTCATAGCTCTCATGAAACTGATATCGGAATCAAACGCCAATCAATGTTCGAACACAGATTCGGTCCATTGCTCGTCACCCGATTGCCAACACAATTACCGAAAGTTGTTCACATCTTTCGGATCAAATGTTGTTCGGCCTACTATTGAAGTGAAAGGTCTGAATGGAAAGATATATAAGGCCAATAATTTACCATGGTTGAGTCGAGATATTAGAGACACCATTCGTGATCTCGAGAATAACCCGAATGCGAGACAAGATATTGTTTGTAAAGGTCTACAAAGTGAGAGCAATGAAAGCCAATTCAGGCGAAGGATCCGTAGATATGGTCCTCGACCCGATTACTTACAAAAAAAGTTTTTCGGCTCAAAGAAACCCTCAGCAGATAATCACAAGAATGTGGTGGTCGAGGGAACACCTCATCCAACATTTGATATGACATCCGACGGCTACCGAAGTATTTCTTGTGGCGACCAATTGGTTAATGGAAAGACTAAACTCGTCATTGAAGTCAAAAGCAAACCCATCGATGGACAGACCAAACAGCAGAGGGAAGACATCTGTTTCTTCACAGATAATACAAACACCGAATCGAAAGAAACTAAAACGAAGAAAAATGGTTTCATTTCGACCAAAACAAAAGTCATCAAAAGAGTGGTCAACTTTGATGAGAACTCAGATCCCGAGTGATTCGCCTTTTTATCAATTTATTTATTTTAAAACATTTTTTAAAAATATCCAATGAATACAATTTGAAAAAATAACCCAAATATTTATAATTGACTACTAATTAGTGTTTCATTCATGTAATACATATTTAATTAAAAACACAATAAATTCAATTCTTTGACTTTTTATTACAATAAGTTGTGATCAGAGGTCTCAGTGAGAAATGAGTCCAAATTTTATTAAAATTCTCTTCATTTGCGATCACATTCAAGATTAAAGTCAAGAGTAAATGAATAATTGATATCTCATTTAATTAATTATTCTTTAAACAGTTTTGGGGAAGAATTACCTGGTCAATAATTTAAGTTTGTAATTCTGTGCCACCTATTGGACTTATCCACAATCAATATAAAGTTAAGTTAACTGTCCACAAGAGGGAAGTGGTGTTTTTTAGCTTAAACCAGTAAAAATTCTTGGGTTAAGAACCAGATTTTGCCAAAGATTAAGAGGAATATTAATTGGACTCAAAATGCTGTCCAATAATCACCAAAAAAGACAATTTTGTGAGAATTAGAGACATAAGAAGTGGACTCAAACTCTTTAGTTTTCCGATTGAATAGATCTGAATGCGAGTACTCTAACTCTGGTTACCAACAAATGGAAAAAGTTCTCATTTGGACCAATAATTGGCAGATTTTCCAAACGAGTGCCACTAAATTGCTTATTGACTTCTTCTGTAGATATTATCGATAAACCATTTGTTATCATTAAAACCAAATACAGACTGATTTCCAAAACAGAATTCAATGAATGATCCAAAATGTGAGCAAATGTCAAGTTTTGCGATACTCTGAGACATATTTCATTATTTGCATAACTAATGTATCTTTGATTGAGTGGAAAATAAAATTTGTGCCAAAGAGTGGAGATCTCTGAATGTGAATCACAAGTAAATCGAGTCATGAAATACAATCTCAAACCAATTATTCTGAGTTTTGCTCGATTTGAAGGATTCGTGGGTTCAGTACTTAAGTTGAGCTCTCGATTGAAAAAGTGATGCTATTCTTACCAAACAATTATAATTTCTTTTGAAAACTTATTTCTCTAATATTATTAGATTTTGAGAGAAATTCACTCAAATTTAATTGAAAGAAGAATTGATTGAATCTTCAGATAATTCACATTTTATGTCTCAAATAAGCTATTGTTGAATAAGAATCGGTTCTGCAGTGATATTGTGGTCAATAAAGAAAGACTTGAGTTCACATCAGATCAATAATTGAGTTGTTCTTCAATGAGAACGTGTCTGCGCTATGACTACACCATTGAATCATTTGTAATAAAAGTTTGTATAAAATGCGAATCAAAGCTGAGCTCAACTCCTCTCAGATTGTGATGGGCTTAAGGCTTAAGTCTTCGCTTCTGCTTATAATTAATACTTTGTATTAAATAATAGAAATCAAAATAACTAATAATTGGGTTCTCTATCGTCTCAAAGATGTCTGAATTCACATTTCGCTAATCAATTATTAACCAAATTTTGCTTATTATCTCCCAAAAGGAACATGGTCAATCAATTATTCAGATACTCTTCACTTTAATCTAAAATCTAGTCTCAAATGAAGAGAATTTTCATAAAATTTTGAGGCATTTCTCACTCAGACCTCTGATCACAACTTATGGATTGAAAACAAGAATTTTAATCAAAGAATTTAAGTCAATATGTATTACAAAAATGAAACACTAATTAGAAGTCAATTATAAATATTTGGGTTAAAAAGGAGTTCATATTTCAAAAGCTATTCATTTATCTAACGTTGAATTAAATATTTATAAAACTTAATGAAAGAAAATGTCATTAAAAAGATGTAATTCATTACTATTTTGATAACAAAATATGTTTTCGTCGGATATAAAAAAAAAGTTTGAAAATAAATAAAGAAATCAATAAAAAGGGGAATCATTCGGGCTCTGAGTCAGTGCTGTCCTCCGGGTCAAAGGTGACCACTCTTTTGATGGCTTTTAATGATTTGGTTGAAATGAGACCACTTTTCATCGTCGGTACAAAATATGTCTCAGTTTTAGACTTTGTTTTACTTTCTTTCGATTCGGTGTTTGTGTTATCTGTGAAGAAACAGATGTCTTCCTTCGGTTGTTTGGTCTGTCCGTCGATGGCTTTGTTTTTGACTTCAATAACGAGTTTAGTCTTTCCATTAACCAATTGGTCGCCACAAGAAATACTTCGGTAGCCGTCGGATGTCATATCAAAGGTTGGTTGAGGTGTTTCCTCGATCTCCACATTCTTGTGATTATCGGCTGAGCGTTGGTTTTGACGCAAGTAATCTTTTTTCCGTAAGTAATCGGGTCGGGGACCAAATCTACGGATTCTTCGGAAGTCTTGGTTCTCCTTTCGATAAGTCGGGAGATCTTTACAAACAATGTCTTGTCTCGCATTCGGGTTATTCTCGAGATCGCGAATGGAGTAAATGAGATCTCTACTTAACCATGGTAGGTTTGAAGGATTGTATGTCTTCCCATTCAGTCCTCTCACTTCAATCATATTCGGGTCAACACGTGATTCATAAGATGAGGACAACTTTCGGCAATCGGGTGACGAAGAATAGGCCGAATCTGTGCTCGAATTGAGACTATTTTCGACATTAGATCCCGTAATGAGTTTCAAATTTTGTCTCATATTTGCCCACATTTTGGCCAAAAAGTGAAATAAATAGAAATAATGAAATCAATTGAAGAGAATATGAATAACAAAGTGACTGGAATTGAATGAAATCTATTTGTAAGGCCTCCCAATGAGCACAGCATACGGTCTGAGCTAAAGTCCAATCATTTATTGTTTATAATTTTTTAAAGTTTTATGAAATATGAGACGATTTATAAGTGGAGAGAATGATATCCTCTGACCCGCAGTCACACGATTGAGGGCTAACCGGATGAGCCATCTATAGTCATAAATCATGATATATAGTGTGAACTTAATGTGAACAAGCACACTCTAGTCATAAATTTACACTGAAGCAGTTTTTAGTGTTTTATGAATAAATATGAATTCACAACATATCAAGACTGTAGACCAGTATCGATAGGTAATTATTAATTTGACCATGTTCATATTGATATTGTGAAATGTCAAACTATTTTACTAATTGACCATTAGCCTTTTGTCAGTGCCTTTATGAGAGTTAAAAGTCAACCTTCAGTTCCAGACCTCCTAAATGTGCATAATTTTAAAATAGTTTTATTCAATGAACATTTGAAGTGGTACTGGGTAACAAATTTACTTCAAATAATTGCTGAATTCAAATTATCCATGCTGCCATGGCATATGGCGTGCAATAAATTCTATAAAATATCCACTACAAATTGTTCATGCTTCAAATTAACTATTTTTTACTGTATTCCTGCAATGGATCTGATATTTCATATTTATGATGGATCTACTCTTCACCACAAATTGAGGGTTTGGTTGGTCTGAATGCCAGACTTTCACATTAATCTTGTAAACTATCCTGTTCATCCTTTCAAATGAATAATTCTTAATATAATTTATGAGTTTTATTGGTTCTTGGCTAATACACTAGAGTGTATCTAGTAGATTTGATTATATGAGGAATGGTTTCAATCAAATTCAAATTCCATCAAATTATTGAAAGGGTCGGTTGAGTTCCAATAGAATCGTGGAATAAACACCTGTTCTGAAGCACAAGATATCGATTGGCCTTAAATTAAATTTTGTATTTCTATGAATAGTATATCAAAAGATGTGAGCAAAACATCGAAGGCTTACATACTATTCACGAATGAGTTTTGCATTACTTCTTCTCAACTCATCATTTGATTTGAATTACATTAAGAATAAGTGTACAAAATGTCCACATCTTTCGAATTAAGGGATAAGATATCGTCTCTTAAATATAAGATATTCATTGCAAGACTCAACCATTAGTTAAAGATTGCGAATCATAAATAACCGACCTTGTACAAGTTTAAATCATTGCAATCTCAACGTTTTGCGCAAACAAATGCCTTTCAAACAAATGTAAACTTACGAAACTTATTCTGCAAAATGAAAACTCTAATTATTTTCGCATTAAATCGGTTGCAAAGGATTTGAAGATAACTAATAAGAGATTATAATTAGAATTTTAAATATGTTTAATGGGCTGAAAATGTTTTACTCATTTTTAGACCAAATAGATGGGAATAAATAAGAGGCAGAGAAGACTTACAAATGAAAGTAAAACATTGAATATTTCAATATTATGATTCCTAAACTGACTCTGAGTGGTCTTTCCTCTACTGTAGAGACTTCATTAAATCAGATGTTTTTTGATTTGCATAATAAGAGTTCATTTATTTTCCTTTCATTCAAATGGTTTTCGGAATTCTTTGTTTATTATTCGGAAAAGTCTGAGACATTTGATCTGAATTTAGTCAAAACTGTATATATTTGTTGAGTTGTTTATAATTAACATTAGATTTTCTTTAGTTGTCTTTTTCTGTCACATTTCAAAGTCATTGGATGTGATTTATATAAATGTCTTTTGAGTCAAACATCACTTTCGACTCTTTGCTGCCTCTCAACAGATGTGCAAAATGTTGTAATTTTAAGACTAGTTTACGTCCATTTGGTCGCAACTGTTGTCTCATTCATTGAATGCGTTAAGAATTAGTTTAAGTTATATTAAAGTCAATTCATTAGTTAATAAATGTCGGCTTCATTTCCTGCCTTTAGTTATGAAATGTCACATATTTTTCCTAATGATTCAAAAAATATTTTTATTTTCTCATACATTATAACAGGATTTGAGCCAAGAATTAAAAATAGTATTTCTGTTAAACAGAGATTCTGAATGAATACCGCATTTGCGAAAAAAAGAGATAAATTTTGAAAAGGATTAACAAAATGAAAGATAAAACTAATTCTGTCGACTCTACAAAGTTTTATTAACCCATAAAAAGTACTCCTCTTGTCCTTTGCCTCCAAATAATGTGATAAATAAATTAGAGAACAAACAAATCCTTTATAAATGTTTGGCAAAAGGCTATAAACTTTTGGTCATTTTGTAACTCAATTGCTTTGGAGATAACAGAGCTCTCAGTCTTTTAGACACAAAATTACATTCAAATGTCGTATTCTTTTTCAAAATTTACATAACATTTGAAAAGCAGAGTCAGAAGCAAAGAATGCCTTAACTGTTGAGCAAATTATTGCTATGCAAAGCAGTTCTAAGTTTGTCACAATTGAATCACTGGTAATGTATGTCAAATATTAGGCCTTTTTTCCATTGCATCAAAACATTTCATCTTTGCATCGAATGTAATCAGTGGAGCTCCAAAGCTACTGCTGTTTTTCACTGCTCTTTTGGTTCATACATTTTGGTGGAACTTAAGGAAACACATTAGAACTGAGTTAGGACCGGTTTGATAAGCGCCGCCAAAATGTACGTACCAAGACAGCGGTGGAAAACAGCAGTACCTTTGGAGCTTTAGTAATCAGTTTGGCACAGGTTTACCCTTCCATACAATTCCACCACAAAATATGCCAATTCTCTACCATTACTACAGGAAATGGAGAAGAATTTCATTGCGTGTCCACAAAATCAGTTGCCATTACTTTTGGGTTTTGTTTTATTTCATGTCTTAATGTGAAAGTAATTGAATGAAAAATATAGTCCTTTCTGTTTGAGAATATATTGTAAGGACAGCACATTTATAATGTAGGAAATTGACCCCAACTCTGGTCACTAATTGCTAACAATTATAATTTGACTCAATTGTTGATATGAAGTGAAACTCATAATTCGGGCGAAACTTAATTGTAATTCAAGTCATTCTTCAAAAGAAATAATTACTTCAACTAAACCTCATTAGAGTTTTAATTCATATCCAAAATTTCAATTTGAATAACAATTTCTTATAGAAAAAGATTTTTAAAAACTTTCAATTCATATAAGTATTACAAACAACAGAATTAATTAGAAATGAGACAAAAATTCAATTTCAAAGTTATCTTACAATTTATTCAAAACTCTTAAAGTGATCGCAATATAAAGACAAATAGCTTTGAAAAAGAGGCCAAAAATAGATATTTCTCTTATTATATGTTTTTGTGTTGAAATGAGTGTTCATTAAATTCTTTTGAGTCATTTGTCAATTGATTCGATAGAATTGAATGTCATTTTGCATAATAAGAGATATCTTTTTAATTAAAATTTAAATAAATAATTGTATGCTTTGAGAGCAATGGCATTACCGGGACTACCGGTGCATATATTAACAAATAATTATCACAGCATTTAAAGGGCTTTCTTAGTCTTTGGTGGTCTCTTTGGTGGCTTCGAGTTTGTCGGCTCTCCCTTCGGTGGAAGGGGTGGTTTGATTCGGGGATCTTTTACTTTACCACTCTTGACGTCGTCATACATGTCTGCATAGAGGACGTCATCCATTTCGACACCGAAAGGCTATCAAACAAATGGCAGTATTAGCATATACTGGGCGGTGAGGGCGAGCTGTCGAATGTGAGGACCGCATACTCGCACTGATTATTGCGGTTATGATTATGACTGTTATTATGACTCTTGTATTTGTTAAGACTGTTATGATTGCTATTATGACTATTCATATGACTCTTGGTATGAGTCGAAGTTTGATTGCTTTTGAGGCAATAGTCGTAATGACTTTGTTTGTCGTCAGCAGTGGTTAGTTGTAAGTCAGCGTAAACCACATTCCGCTCATATATACTATATATGCTTTGGCCGGAAGTCTGTTCCAAAAGGCAATCGTTTGTTAGTGAATGCATTCATCAGACAATGGGAGTGATTAGACCTGAATATGATTGTGATATCGGGCTGACTGTGTTCTACGGAGTTCTCGGGTTATTTGAGCGATATTTTCATTATATGGAGGAATATAAGCGCCACTCAATAACATGCAGTTCTGATTCTTTTGACAAAAGGTGTCAATCGATCAATAAATTTATCCAAACAAAGTCAGTGAGAGGGCAGATGACATACCTTCCTCTGGAACGGCATATTCTCATACATCTCTCTGTTTGCGGTCTCACCATTCGGGTCGTGACTGTCATTTGGCGGTAATTTCCTGATCCCATCGTTTTTTATCACATCTTTTATGTGAAACAAAGACATCAAAACAATAAGACAATCGGTTTGGAGACAATTGCAGAGATATTCACAGCATATGATTGTGTGATAATTAAAGAGATATCTCACCCATTACTTTGTCGTTGCGTTTGAATCTGGGATTCATTTCGACTTTTTTGTAAGTTATTACTGAATATGAAAGCATAACAAATGCCAATCGATTAGTCAAAGCAATCAATTTGTGTTAATTGTGATGAATATAAGCCATAAAACAATGTTTGGTTTATAAGCCTTATTAGCCTTTAATGCCATTCATTCATACCTTGATTTGATGATAAATGACTGCTCAGAGATGAGGGCGTCGGCGAACGGCTTCCATCTGGACTGCAGTGCATTAAAATAATTTAAGAAAATGCAAATCAAATGCTGCTCAGGATATGCTCTAGTCTTTGGTTAGACATTAACTGCTATATTATATGAGTTATGTTAAGAAGCAATGCATTACACGCTATACTAAACTCCATTATAATAAAGGCTTTATAAAAGTTGTTAGTTATTAGTCGAAAGTGCATTAAACTTACTTTTCTCGTGTTTGCGAAACTTGAGTCGACTCTACGGAGAAAAAGGTCAGCAAAAGGACGGTTAGGCGACAACACATGCAAAGCACGTCTTCGTTAGACGACTATTCTTAAGTAATATTGTTTGCAAACCTTGTTTTCGACGCCGTCTTCTCATCAGACATATCAACACTAATAATATCACAATAAATGTAATTATTATGGCTATGATTATCATCGATATCAGGATTATCGACTCATCACTCGGTGGTCGCCCTACACATACAATCAAATTAGTCCCTCCAATCACTACCAATTGTACTGACCAAGGATGGGTGGCGTCACAAACAGAGTACAGTTCGGGTCACTCTCTCCCACTTGATTAGCCACAGTACAGGTCCAGCTTCCAAACAATGAGTCATCACTGGTCGGAATAATGAGTCTTGACTTATGTTCTTGGTTTCTTTGAACTATTTGGTCAGTCATTGTCTCGTTAAGCGATGTATTATTCAGAAACCAACTGAATATCAAGTCTTTGTTAGGGTTGGCGTCCGTCACCTCACATATCAGTTCGATCTCATCCTCGTTATCAGTGCGGCTCTCATATAGCTTACAGGACGGGACGTCTGACAGACAATTGCATTAAATTAGTGAATCAGAGAAAGTGACTCAAAGAAAGTGACTCAACATATCAAATAAAATCGTTATATCAAAAGAAAGTACACAAAAAATTCACGCAATGTTTGGATAATCGCTTTATATATCAGCAAACAATGAATGAATGAACACAAACAGAGGAAAGGGAGAGAGAGGACTAGTATGAGGATGTGATGACTTACAGAGAACGTTAATTAATAGATCGACCCTGTTCTCTCCGTGACGGTTTGATGCAGTACACGTGTATGTGCCGGCTCTATCTCTTTGGATACTACTGTTAAGTGATAATAATGGTGTGTCAGCAATAACTCCTGAGTAGGTGTTCCACCGATAAGATGCTGGGGGCAGAGCATCGCTTTCACAGAGTATCTCCGGCGGAATGTCGCCTTCAATCACATCCACACGTCTGGGCCTTAATCTCAAATTCTCCGGTGGGTCTGAAAATCAAATTGAATGAGAATTGGCTGAGAATGGCATCAAATCTTCAATAAAACATAACATTCTTTTCGTATAATTCTATAACTCTTTGAGATATCAATTCTCTGACGAGAATATCATCGGAAGAGAGTAACGAAAATTGAAAGCAAAGAGAAATCGCTTAAAAGCTTTTCAATAGATTTGATGGAAAAGTGATTTAAATAGAAATGATTTCAATTGTATTAAATGAGAGTTAATAGAGCGCTCACTGATAACTTGTTCATTATTTTTTGAGTCTGTGCTGATATTAGCAGTGAAACGACTAATTTGCCCGAAATTTCATTCTGTCATTCAATGTGAATATTGGATGCGATGCTAAACAGTATCGATCAGAGTTCATGAGCACAACCCGAGCACTGCCTAATTCACAGTCTATGAGTTATGTCAACTATAAAATCAGTTAAAACTTAATGCATTGACACCACAGAAATGCCACAACTAATCGCTGGGAAAAGTTTTTCCCTCATTTCTTAACCCATTTATATTTTGAATGCTTTGGTTAAGTATTTTTAGATTTTGCCTCAAATTACTTAAAATTCTGCTTTTTCTCATGATTTATACTTTTATGGGTAATTTTTATCCCTTTTTCCTCTCAAATATCCATAGTCTTGAAAATTTGTGCTGATTTGACGATCAATACGTTTCGAATAACTTAAGGTCTTATATATTATTAATTTTACGTTAAATATATTCCGTAATAATATATTAATAAATGGCTTAAAATTCGGTTTACGAGCAATCGATTCAATTAAAAACAAAATTTGAGCCAAACTTTCAATCGATTAAAGTTTTAAATTTTCAAAGACTTCATAACATAAAGCAATGGAAGGAAAATGAAAACTATTTTTTTCATTACATTTCATAAATAATTAATTAAAATGTGAACAAATGTACGATTCTTTTGGTGGCGATGTATGGCAACTATAAATCATAACTAAAACAAACTTTTTTTTCTGTCGCACATCAGTTGCAGAGCATTAGTGGAAAAGGTTCTCATTTTTTGATAAATAAATTTTTAATAAAAGTAATAACATTTTGAAAAATGATTGAAACATATATATAAACAGAGAGTGAATTCTCTATTAATGTACTCTTAATTTATTTATAAGTTTTCGTCAGTTTTTCAATATATCAATCGATACTCACATTCGACCAGAAAATTGGTTTCTGACTTCACTGAAGACCCGGGTCTCACACCGTTATCACTGCTGACACACGAGTACTGGACATTACTGTCTCGATTGCGATCCAATGGAGACAAAGCACTCAAATTGAATATAAGGGTCGAAACGACTGATTCAAAGCGATCTGAGTTTAATTCCTGTGCGAGTATTGAGTTTTTGATCGTATAAGCAGTCGATGAGTTGTCTATGAGTTCATTGTTTTTGTACCAAAATATTTGGCAAATAGGAAAACACTCGACACGACACGAGACACTCACCGCGTCTGATAGTAGGGACAGACTGTTCACTAGTTTTTCATTAACTCCAAAAACAAGAGGAAGTGGATCAATGAATTGGGGAGCACTTAAAGGCAACACTTGGAATATACCCTTCGGCCCAATTCCAACTTGATTAGAGGCAGCACAACTGATATTCCCTCCATCAGATAACTTTAAATCAGTTAACTCAAGAATAGGTCCTTTAGTGGGAAACAGCACTCCGTCGTCGTCTTCCCATTGATATTCAATTGTTGTGAAAGGCTTTCCCAAATCAGAAACAATGCACTCAAGGGTTAGATTCTGTCCTTTGACTGCATTTATGCCATTTAATTGTCTGATCAATGCTTTACTCGGAGGATAACTGATGTCTATTTGGACGACATTACTGGTGGGACCGGGACCAGCATCGGAGATGGCTTCACACGTATAATTGCCAGACATACTTCTTGTAACACTAAGCCAGGTGATTTCTCTTTGAGGGCTATTCTCACTGCCAGTTAATTCACTGATCATTCTGTCGCCGTTCTTCATCCACTTAACTCTGGAGGCATTGAGTGGATTGCCTTCAATAATGTCACAAATCATACGAATATCATCGCCCTCTTTGATTGTAAATCCCTGTTCAGGATTGGGGTATATCTGAAGATTGACTATTGGAGGGAATTGCACATTCACTATCATAGGCTCTTCTGCTCTTCCACTTCCAATAATATTAGCAACAGAACAAGAGTAGGCACCGGAATCGTTTCGCACAGGATTTACAATTATAAGAGATGGGTATCCGCTCAGAGAACTTATATAATGCGTTCCGTTGTTTGTGTCGATAAGTTTATCGTCTTTATACCATTTCGTCTCATTCTCTATCAGTTCTGCGGGATTTGCGTAGAAAGAGCAGTAGATAGTAACCTCATCCTGGGTCTCGTTGGCTATTATTCCATTTTTAGGCTCCATTATTACATTCGGAGCATCTTTTGATGAAACAAAACAATTGTATCGATAAATGTATACAACAAAGAGAGCACAGCCTCAGGCTTTAGGACTTACATTGAATTCTGAGTTCAATCGATTTAGTGATGGGTTCTTTCATCGCAATATTTATGGCCTGACATTCAATTTCTTTGAGCTGATCAAAACGTGAGACTCTAACCGACAAATAAGATCGAGTGTTGAGCGTCGAGCCATCGCTGTTGGCCTCAACTTCGCTCTTAACAACACTGTCTATAATTTGACTCCTGAATAGAGACAATGGAGGACCGCATCAAATATATTGTCGATAAGATATATTGGATGTAGAGTTGAATACATCCGTTACAATACACTCATATCAAGAATTACCCATTTTTCCAGACTATTTGCACTTCTGGTTTACTGGAGTATGCGATGCACTGAATAACAGCCACATCTCCTTCTTTGATCTGATCGCTCGGACCAACAATTTCCAAGTCCTTTGCGCCAACTTTTAATCAGAAAAGAGAAAAAGTTTTTCGTTTTTATTTCGGATTTACTTTTTGTTCGTTTTATGGCAAAAGTTTTGTTCAAAAAAGATTAGAAGCTTTTGGAGACAATTACCGCTCACATCAATCACAGCGTACGCATCCATTGAGTTATTTTTGACAGCCGGGTGCTGGACGTGACACTCATATCGAGTCTTCAAATCAGTTCGCGATAATTGTTTCGTTAATTCCAGTCGAAGAATATTATCGGAAAATGAAGTGTTTTTCAGTTCAATAGTGTTTGCGTTACCGCTGGCGTCAATCGCCTTCCAGCTGACGGTAGGGATGGGTTTGCCCCCAATTACAATGCAGACCAGCCTTAAGAGGTCTCCCTCTATGCCTTCTATTTCACTTCCACTCTCCATCTGAGAGTTCTTGTATTCGATGTATGATTTCGAGGGTTTCACTGAAATGTGAGTCAAATGTTGGTAAGTGTTGTAAATTTGACATAAAAGCGATTCGTCATAATTAGTAACACAATTAAGAGCAACAGAATTACCCATTATTTCCAAGCGCACAAATGTGAGAGATGGGCACTTTCCGAGACCTGACCCCTGTGTTAGCGCTGGCGAACCTCCCGTAACATATGTCACGTCGCACTTGAAATGAAAATAACATTTTGTTTATGGCTTTGGAACAACAAATGCATGTCTATTATCACTGATTATGTCTTTCCTAACCTTATAGAGCGCTTCGTCTCCACTTTTCAAATGATTGATCGAAAGTTGTGCCTCATTTTTATTAAGTGTGAATCGGGCCCTTCCGGACAAGTCCTTCATTGGTTTCTCTATGTTATCGGCGAAGATGTATATTCGTGACCATCTCTCGTCGCGGTCGAGTTTAGTCCAGGTCAGGAAGTATACCTCTCCGCACTCATCCTGGTCGACATGACAGGGAAGTGCAACTGACTGACCAGCAATACCTCTCACAAGTACGGGTTCATCGGCTAAGAAAGCATAAAAGTGAATGACTTGTCAGCTGCACCAAAGTGTTTGCACTGACAGCTTCCCTGCTTTGAGTACAGCTTTGGTCAGTACTGAAGGAATGGTTAGTGTTTTTGTTGCCTATTGTTATGTTTTGTTGGATTGTATTTTAGGCACAAATGGAGTGCATGTATGGCATGTATAGCAGTATGTGTTATATATTAGCAATTTTTCTCACCGAACGCGTATTGCAATAAATCTTAAGGGCATTAATATAAGCTATTAATCGCAGACTCTCTCTCTATGAGTCGATCCTATGGCTCTCCTATGATATAAATGTGTGGCTTAACACCGATATCTTTGGAATAAGAATTGAGGAAAAGTTTGGCTCATTTGGGAAGCGCTTGAATTGTTGGTCGCACCGCAATCGGACCGACTCCTGCAATAAATGCGTTTTGTTGTGGTTTCCCTCTGTCTCAACACAAAACTGATTTCTACTGTTTTTCTTAGTCTCTGTTCAACGCATCGATGATCAGAGATAAAGACTTGTGGTTACTATTCATTAGAGAGCGTTTCCTCTCAGAGGATATATGCATCAGGAGATGCACTGCCACCAAACAATTGCATGATTGCAGGCCAACACTCACTGCACTGACAGCACTCGCCAACAGAGGAAATCTTGATAATGCCGGTTATAAACACTTGACCTCTGTATACCCTTAGCCTCCCTTAGCCTCCGATCATTTATTGGTTTATGATTTTCATCAGATATACGCCTTTCCCCAAACAAAACGGCAAATAATATAAAACAATTGCATTGAATAACAAGTCGGGTCACGTCTCTCCATATCTTACTATAATCTGCATTCATGTCTTCGTCATTTTTAGACAAATATTGACGTTTGCCTGTGCTCTGCCTGTCCTCGTCTTCCTCTCGCACTCCTGCCTGCGCTTGATTTCACTCAAACAGAGACATAATTTATAACTATCTGTGAGTTTATATATTCCTCAGCGGAACAATACATCACATGAATGGTGAATACATATCACCAGTAGTGGTGGCACTACTCATGGCTGTTGTGGTGCTGCTCTCAGATGCAATGCAAGCCTTTTTCGTGTCCGACTTCCAATTCATGCATATTTAATATAACACTTCATTTTTACGGTTTCGCAAAAGTATAATAAGGTTTGGCTTTTGTTTCGCCAATAAATCGAGTCTTTCGTAAGACATAACTGACTTAATGTGAATGTCGTCGAGAGTGCAGTCAATGTTATGTGTGTTGAGTGCACCTGCTTTACGGTCCTAACATTTATTTGATATTTATGTTATACTCAGCCCTCAGTCACATCGAGTCTCCCTCTGGCCCTCATAAAAAGTGGTACAGACTCTTCGAGTGAAGAGTCGGCTTAATTAAGGGAAGCGTACAATTAGACAATCCTATTGTCTTGTCGTGTCGCGGGTTATATGTGTTGTAGAGCTGAGCTGTGCTATTATGACTGTGCCATTGACTGTGCCATTGACTGTTCCTTCGACAACGTATTCTGAGCTCACGTCAGATTCGTTTTATTGATCTCTTGGTTGCCTAAGTAGTCCCACAGCAAGCATTAAGCGGCCCTTTCCTCCTGTTGACCTCCTAATTAGCCTTTTCTTCTCTACATCACTGGACGACACACACAACTGACTGCACTCTTACTCTACTCGTTGTCTTTGCCTTCCCTTCCCTTAACAACAATTTGCTTTCTATCAGATGTGAAGCACTTAACAATATTTTATAAAAACAACTTTTAGTGTTTTCACTCGTTTTACTTTTTTTGCCTCTCCTTTAATCGGTTATCAATAATTCATCCCAAAAGAGAGCAAACAGAGAGTAATATACACGACATTAGGAGAGCAATAGAGAGCTCAATAGAGACCAATTGTGAACGACTGCTATAAAATTAGAGCATCGACTGGATTAACGCCAAAATAAGGGATAGTATTATTTGGCATATTTGTTGTCGAATCCTAACTACCCTTCAATTTCCCTTTCACTGAAAAATTCGTCAAATTCTTACACATATTGAGAGAAAGTAAGTCAATGCGAGTCAACTCATTGCACACTTGAATTGAATGCCAAACTTTTTTTGAAAGTGTTGTCAGTCATGTAATTATGAAAATAGACTTTAAAGCGTTACAATCACTCACCTGCTGCTGACTCGTCCGCATCCAAAGACAGCACCGATTTGGTCACAATAAATATGAGTAGAAATTGAGTCCACATTTGATGACAAACACAAAGCAAATAACAATTTCTCAAAAAAGAGCACAAATTTTGGTGAAAATAGAAAAATTAGTTTAATTACTGAAAGTTTGACTCATTTATGACTAAATGGTGAGAAGTATATGCACTGAAAACATAGTGGGAGCCGACTGTGCTCTGCATATGATATAAAACGGCTCAAAGTTAGAGTCTCTTATGATAAGCGAATTGTGTTTTTCCTCAATCATAGAACTGTTGGCTTCAGTCGAACACAAATCTCTTGAGTGAATCCACAGAATCTGAAGACCTTATTTCAGTTTAGCGCACAGTCGTAAGCACTGGTATAGCAAAGACAGAGCACATCTAACACACGCACTGCACGTATGACAGGGCATGTGCGGGATTTAGTGCTACCGAAAGGGCCAAAACTGTGTAAATGATATTTAGCTGAGATTTGGCCTTAAGCTAAATCACAAGTAATCATAAGTTTCCGGTACCAATGCATAAGACTTAAGACAAACGAACTCTTGTTGTCTCTCCTAAACAACGAACTGAACCGCAATTAAGTCTCTCAAACACTGTCACTGAACTGACTCGAGGTAAGGGCTACTCCACTCCACACAACACTTGAAAAGTAACATCTTTTAAAGAGAAAGGCAGGAAATAATAGGGGGTTTGTCAGAGGCTGAATGGGGACTCCACTTAAGGGGAAGACACCTAACCTCGACTTTGCATAGCAAAAAATGAATGATGTTTTGCCAACTGTATCCACTGTAGCCAATCGCAGTCAGGACTGGTGTAAGGACTGGTGTGTTCGTCCAACATCTGGTTGATCTCGATTTAGCATTACATTAGACGGAGAGCACAGTCATCATCATCAACACCATCACTGACTCAATATGTGAGCTCATAATCAACTCATTTACTTCTGACAACCGGAGAGTCACTGATGAGTCCTCCCAAAGAGTGAGTCTCTCCACTAAATAAAGCGCGTATTAACACTACCTATCAGTTGAGAACACGAGGAGACCCACCAACACATCCACTACTCGTTCAACTGCTCTGAGAATTACTCAGATATTGAACGAGTCCTCAACTATTCTGTGCTATTCTGTGCTCTTGTGTTGTGTTTATTATTAGTTAACGCGTTTGTGAAGCTGTTGTTCATGAAAGTGAAAATACTGACTCAAAATACAGAGTATTAGTGAGTGTTAGACCAAAAACGCCACTTTCTATCGACGTTTGGCCACAATAAGAGTGACCGCTATTGCAGTGAACTTCTCATACGATAATAATGTCGATAAAGACTTTTTCAGTCAACTTATTGATTCTGGTCTACTGCTCGGCTTTGTTCAGAGGTAAGGGTTAGCCAATATTGCAAGTAATCACACACTATCTGATTCTGTTGGTGCTGTCGATGCTGTCCTTCTCATAAAGTTATGCACTTTTGCTTTGGTTTTGGTCTCAATTATGACTACTCAGTCACTGATGTCCAACGCCTCTACTCTTCACTGCTTTCGATTGCTTTTCGCTGTCTTTGCGTTTTCACGTCATTTAATTGCATCGCAGCCAAAGTTGGCCCGAATTAGTGTGTATTTCCTCCCAGTGTATGACTCAGAGGTCCCCTCACACTGTGTGCGACTAACTGTGAATATGGTTACTATTTTAATGGTACGGAGTCTGGCATCGGCTCACACTCTATGGCTTCACTATTTATACTTTGGTTTATGTCTTAAGACATAACGATTTACAGTTAACTGAATTCACACATAAGACATAATAACATAAAATAAGAACATTTTGTCTCTCGAGTAATGCGTTTACCAACAAATATAAAGTATAAAACTCTTGAGTAGAGGAAAGAGTGGAGCAAAGAGTGGAGCAAAGAGTAGAGCAAAGCGTAACGAAATGGTTATTCCCTTCCAATGAGATAGCATTCGATTGGAATGTATTGCAAACAATTTGACTAATATTTGGAACCAAAGAAATATTACTTCAGTAATGAAATGCTCTTCTCTTCTAAAATAATGCCATTCAGTGCCAACTGTTAGGCGAAAGGTTTCAAACGGAGGCCTAATTATGGTCAGCACTGTTTGGCGCTTCATTGGCGCTACGCTTCGGGCAATTCATTAAATTTACTTTCACTGTCGATAACCACCTGTTGTCGGAAAAAACGCTTTTCTCTCAATTGTATTGTTGACTGAATTGGAAAATATGTCAGTTTTTAAACTCTATTTACAGACATATTTGTGGAATGCGTTCGAATAACTAGTGTTAGTCCCGTCCAGTTTCTCGAGAGTGGATCCCCTCAAAGTGTCATTCTTGACTGTCAGTTCGAGATGGATGAGCTCAATGATCAAAAGCTTGTCCTCAAATGGTAGTCATAATGATATTAATATAAATAAATTTGACTAATATTTGATGCTTACAACAGGTATCAAAAGGGAGACAATAAAGCGATATATGAGTGGATTATAGACAAAGATATGCGAAGATATTCGGATAAAGTGAAGCCCTTTGTCGACGAAAATTATTCAATCGATAATAAATTGACGCGATTTCGAGCCATTCGTCTGATAAGCCCACCGATCAGTTTGAGTGGTGAATATGAATGCAATGTTCAGTCAGTGGACAGTCACGACATTCAGACCACTGAACTCATAGTCTATGGTATAAAAATGATAAATAATTGTTCTCTAAATTACAAGTTTATGCAAATTAGAGTCAAAAATGTCGAGTCATTTGAATTTAGTGCAGAGAATATGAGATATAATAAAATTTTAAACGAGTGTCTCATTCGTGACCATAAATCCTAAAAATATTTGTTGAGATGACAAAAGTATTTACATTTCAAACCACAAATGCTTTGAAATATTGATTTTATTAGAGAACAGCGAAAAATATATAAATAAATATAAAAAGAGAGCAGAAGTTTGGATCAGATAAAAGAATTTCTTATGAATAGTGACAGGTCTTAAAGTGAAAAATCTGAACAAATAATTCGCCATTTTTTTAATTAAATGAATGGAAGTCTTCTCTCAAAGGATAACATCTTTTACAGAGATTTTGAAATTTATTTAACAGAAGAAACAAAGTTTTGAAATATTTATTTCTATTATGGATTTTCGATCTATTTTGAGCTAAAATGACATCGATAATATTGATTACATGCTACAAATACAAACAAGATGATAGATTTAAGTGATCATTCAATTTATCATGCTTCATTATTGTTATTGACTCTATCTTTGAGATTTCAATCCATTTCTTTGCCATTTAAATCAAATTGGGTTTTAATTTAATGTTTTGATTATAAACTAGTAAAAGCCAAGTCGTTCACAATGTTTGCTGTGGAAGTGGACAATGCTAAGAATGTGACGTGTGAGGCCATTGGAGTGTACCCTGAGCCTAAATTGTCTTTATTTCGAATAATTCAATCAAATGATTCGAATAATAATATGAATGTAATGGAAATAAAAGACAAAACAACGACAGCATCGAGTCGTCAGCAATCGGGTCAATACAATATTGGACTGACGGCACATATCATTGAAGAGTCTTATCCAAGGAGTGATTTGGCGGTTCATTACGAATGCAGACTTATTATTGAGAAAACGGATTATATGGAGACGAAGACTATAGCCGTAGATTCAGGTATGAGTGAAATAATCTTAAATTACGTAACGATCGGAATATGCAAAGACGACAAAACTCAGTGAATCGGTAAACGATAGCAAACCTATGAATTGATATGAATTTATATGAGATTCAAGAATATCGAAACTCATGCATGACTTCGATCGAAGTTCTGTACTCATGACAGACAGACTGCAATATTTGCGATCTTTCCCTTCAATATAAGACAGATATAGCAATGAAGGGATCGACAGTACAAACAGTGCTGTATATTCACTGTAAAGCGATGCCATTCTCTCTTCCACGAGATCTACCCTCAACATTATGTAGAAAAACTTCTAACTCGAGGCACAGAATGACTTTTTTGCAATTTTATCGTTAGCTTTATCGGCAATTTTCGATTCCATAGCGGAAATATGAATTCCTTCCAACACTAGAGACTTGAAAGCACGACAACGTATGGCCAACTCTAGTGTTGGGTCGACTGTTTGGCCTCAGATCTTATTATTACTATTATTATAGAGAAATGTATATAACTTAATATATAACTTAATATAAGAAACTTATATTTGACGAATGTATGCCTAAATGTATATAATATTAGACTATCAGTAGAGCCCAGTCTATGCCAATGGATATCCAGATCTGATATAATGCAAGTTTAAAGTGTTCTCCCATTCCTCTAAACATTTGAAAGCAAAATGATATGATAGAGGAATCAAAATGAGTTTGAATGCCGTCCTCTATAATAAGAACAATAGTGGAGTCAAAGATGAGACCATTTGCTATCCGCCCACAAATCATATTCGTCTCGTTAGAGTGAAAGGCATATAATTTTAAATACAATTTATATAATGTCTGTCTATCTCTCATGAATTGATCTGATGGTCGATCAGCTCATTAGTGAAGGAAAAACATTCATTTGTCGACTAAAACTTTATTTGTCATTCGAATCATTGGAAGGCATAAACTGAAGCATAAACTCAGGCATAAACTGAGGCTCAAAATCGGCTCAAAACTATTTTCATGAGATTAGAGTTGTTTTGTATACAAGTCATCTCAAGACTACTGTTTCTATCATTGAAAGCTTTTCTATTTGTTTAAGACTTATTTGTAAGCGATTCGCGAACTAAAGCCAAACTCCGTTAAGCGTTAGGCGTGAGAAAAGACCAGTCAATGCATAACAGATACACAGAACAGTCGGATATTCGGCACAGATATGCACTCTATGACCGTCTATCTCAATGTGGAAGGATGTATGCAATGTGTGTGTGATGTGAGGGAACAGTTGTGCACAACTCTATTCACCAAAAAACAGAATGCATACACATATAATACTCTATGTACTCAACATTAAGTCCATACAAAGCATTCACATATTTATACTTTGATGCAATACATAGACATTATTTTGAAACTCACAAGTGATGGTCGTAGGGCTGTGTAGGGCTGTGTAGGGCTGGATGTGTAGGACTGGCAATATTTGCATTCGTAACACAAGTTCATCGATGCATTGCTCCGTTTTGCTTGGCTTAGCGTTTTGAAAGTCACACAACAATAGCTTCCACTCAAAACACTTTATATTTTTAGACTTTTCAGACCCGTCACCGAAAGTGAATCGAAACCCAAAGAAGTAGTTCTGAGAAAACTTTAACTAAACTTTTGGCTATACTTCTGAAGAGTACTTTTCAAAGTTTATGTCTTCTGTTTACATAATTGTCGGCAAAATATTCCCCTTATTTACCTCCAAATAGTGAATATCGATATAAAGAGAATAAGTAAAGCCCTCGAAAATAATGAGAAATATTTGGAGTGTAAGAAGTATTCCCTTTATTTTTATTTATTCTTTCACTTCTGGAGAGGAATAAAAAAGAATTTTATTTATGAAAATATTTTATGTCATAAATTCCGAAATATTAAACATTATTTGCGAGGCTTTTGTTGTTATGAGTGAAGCAAATGTGAGCACAGAATACAGAATCGATGTATGAAATGGTCAATACTAAGAGAACATTGAATTTGTTGTAATAGGTTGGCACACAAGACCGCATTCACACAATACGGCCGACAAATGTAAGTCCATCTAATCTAACGTTGGATTTAATACACATTTAGTTAACATAACATTTCTATTCACTTAATAATTCAAACTAATGTCTAAATCCTATTCTTCTGTTCGTAACGCTTCCATCAAAGCATTATTATTACTCTTTTTATTGAAATTCTTTAGTCTTTATATTGTGTTTCATAGACTATAATAAAGTTGATGGTATAGTTCTGCTAAGAATTTGGTTAAGACTTAGTTCTCTAATCACATTCTCTTACAAACTCAGCCATTAATTGAATGAATCGATTTGAATGTCACTTAAATTAATAAAATTCTCGCAAAAGATTTCTTTTGTTATTAACTCATATTTATTGAGTTAAAAGTTTCACAGTATTTATGATTATGTCCTAACGTTTTAATAAAATTGGTTCTTGTCTTCGGAACAGCTTCGACAGCACTGGTATTCATGTTTCTCCCTCTTCTGGCAGTCGTCAACATTATCAGCGCTAACATCGTATAAGAGAGGAGTCGGCGGAACATTAGATTAACTAAAAATTAATGTCTTTTTATGCATAAAATGTTAGAGCAATGCATTTGCAGTGCCTTTTGTTGTGCGACAGTTATGATCAGAACCAACAACTCTCACAACTGATGACAACATTTCCAACAGAATCTCCTGCGGTGTATAAAAGTGTGCCATTTTGTAAGCCAAAGATTACAATTGTTTCGATTCTAGTCTTTTCATAACAAATAATAACAAAACCTTTTTTAATAAAAGCGAAACTATTGCCGTTCCGGTGATCATCATTTAAATCAAACTTTTATAATATATTAGAGACATAAGAGTTCATACGATTGTGTATAACAGCTATAAATTCGAGTTATTTATACAATAAAATATATATAAAGAGATAGAAAATCAGTTCCTTTTCTTTATGTCTATTCTATGAAAAAGTATCGCTTCTATTGTATTATCTGTCGGTTATCGCGTGCAAAGAGTGTCTCCTCATCATTACGTGTGCAGAATCACCAAATGTTCGCTTTTGTCTTACTTTTCTTTTGCGAAGGTAAGTTAACCTCTCACTCAATGGTCTTCCCTCTCTCCCTGACCGTAAGCCTCCCTCTCCTCGATTGTGATGCTATATATCTTAAACGAATACGTGCGGCGAATATACTCTCATTATATACGCTCTCATATATACGGCGCTAAAGATATTTCCTCTCATTATTCATTAAATGAGAATTTCAGCACAACATAACACAGCATAACATACACTCTATCGCTAGTTAGAAGTCAAAGCCAAAGGAAAGAGAACCAGAAAAGAAAAAGTGGGCCGAACTGGAGTCGACCCCCTGTTTAATAGAATACAGTAGTTATTGGAGTAATAGAAGCCTAACATCAGAAGTCGTAGAAAATAAATGAATAGACTTCTGAATAGACTCCTCTTTATTTCACTTACATTTCCAACACAACACTTATTACCTGAGCGTTGGGCGCGCCGTAAATATGCTGAACATCACAACTCTAATGACATTTTGTTTGAAAATAATTCATTATTTGATATTTCGGATGTGACTGACTATTGTTATTGTGAGACAATGTATATGAGGCCAACCCCTTGAGCTGCGGGCACCCGACTCATAGCCAACTCCTAAGTTGGATATCATTTTGCAATCATATGAGAAAACAAAACAAAAGTTATTAAAAAGCAATAAAATTGTTTTTCCTGTTCTAGTGATCGGCGGAAAAGTATCTGCAATTCGAGGGATCGGTATTACTGTTCCCCAAGAAGTTATCTTCAAAGGAAACGCAACTTTTTATTGTAATTATAATATCGAATCGGATCGACTCTATTCACTCAAGTGGTATAAGAGGATCAATGAAAGAGATATAGAATTCTTCAGTTATAGTAATTGTCAATAATATTCTCTATTCTATTGTTTCCTTTCTCTCCTTTTCATCAATTCTTTCCATTCCTTTCTCTGTCTTTTGAATGAATTTTTCTTCGATAAAATATTTTCATTAAATTTCTTTTGTTGAGAGCATTAAAGTAATTCTTTTTTAAATATTATAGTAAAGAGAAAAGCAAATCAATTTCAGTCTCAGCAGTCCTTCGATGGATTAGATTTAAAACTTGTTTCGATATATTCTAATATATTTTGATTAATAGAAGCCTAAAGTATATTATTTTATGTCAAATGCGGTGAATAGAGAGCCAAACAAATGATATTCGAGTCACAAAATAATCAATAAATTATATGAGACTATAAACACTGAGTTTAGGACCTAAACAGCGACCATATAATGAGCCATATATTCAAAACGTGGCATCAGATGAGCTCTACTCCACCCAATTTACCGACAAATTCAATTGAGTCTAGCAATGCACTCACACTAACCTATTCTTTGCAACTGTAAGGTCTGATGCGATTCCCACTACAGTAAGGCTTCAATTCAATTATTAACAAAAGCAGAAGCCTTTTGATCGAATGATAGGTCACCGGAAACTTATACTCAAAAAGGATTTATATATAAAACTAAATCTAATAATACTTCAGAGAATTTCCATATATTCTCTATTATTGCAATGAATTTATTTCAATACAAATATCAATATTTATTCGTATGAAACAAATAAAATGCTTTAAATTCAAGTCAAACGAATGAATGCACGGAATGAGACAAAAGACAATCTATTCGAGCAATTAATGAAATGAGAGTCAATGCAAAGCAATTCTTTGATGGAAGTTAAGAGTTGGATAACAAACCATTGAATGAGTGCTTTTCGGTAGTTTAAAGCCAACGACGGCTTACATATTATCTGAATTAATAGTTGACTTTCAAACGCTAATTAGGACTAAGATTAACGGCAAAGCAGATGATAAGAGTGCATGAATTTAGAATGAGCTGAGCAAGAGTAGAGCAAGAGTGGAGCAAGAGTAGAGCAAGAGCACTTATTTAAAATTGTTTTACTTAATTAGGCTCTAAACCGATTTCACAGATAAGTTTAATTAAGGCTTTAAACTGAAGATCATTTGCGCAAAACTTTTTTGTTTTCAACAAACTTTTATTATTAATGTATTGCGAGTATGGCTTAAGTGTGCGATTTGTCAAAACTATTCGACTGAATGCACGTCTTTTCCCAAAAATGCTATTCTCTGTTGAGTGGAGTAACGAAAAATAAGAGCAAATGAATTGATTCGATAGTCTCGAGTCCGGAGCAGACCATACATCACGACTTCGCACCTGGAGTTCATTTGGATCAACAGAAAAGCTCCAAAACGGGAGATGTCTTATATCTCTATGACTTAGACTTGACATCTGAGGGCTATTATAGATGTGAGGTCAGCGCTGATTACACTTTTCAAACCATCAAAATGGACAGCCATATGACAGTGATAGGCAAGTCTTCCATTGTATAACTCATTCGATACTTTTGTTGGCAAATATTTCTATTGAATAACAGCTAAGGATTAATGACTTTCAGTGCCGCCGACAAAACCGCCGATAATTAAAGGCTACAAAACATTCTATAGTGTGGGAGAAGTGATTCAGTGTTTCTGTTACCCCTCTTATTCTAAGCCTCACTCCAGAGTCAAATGGTTCATCAATGAGGAAGAGGTACCCGACTCTTACATAATCACTTCTAACGACACCAATTCCGGTGTTCGCTTCAAACTCGATGACAGGCACCTCATATCGGGAAGACTGAGCTTACGCTGCACTGCATTCATTGACTCAAGTCTCCAATTGCAAGGTTATTGTCAGGTTAACCATTAGATAATCGGAGATTTTCTTTCACTTATTATATGTCACAAAATAAGTGAAAACTTTTGACGAAAGAGTGAAGTAATGATTATTTGATTAAAACAGAGAGAAGTAGAGAGGCGTTAATTAATGGGAGCTTTCAATTGGCTACCGGTCCGCTAATTATTGGTCTTCAATCAAATTATGTGTTGGGGCAGTACTTGGACGTGAACTGCACACTGCCTGCAATGATTGATAGCAATATTAAGCCCCGACTCGACTGGTTTATACATAATGAAAAGGTAGGCATTAAATGCGATAAAAAATGTTTGCATTTAATGGGAAAATATGTAATAAAAAGTGTGATTCACTGCTGTATCGCAATCTATAGCCGAATGCAAAGTTTGTTGTACGCGATTCCATTAAAAACACAATAGGACTCAGATTTCGGATAATGCAATACCATCTCGACAACAATAGCAGTCTTTTTATCAAATGTGTGGCAACAAAACTGCTCATTCCTCACAATCCCAGTGCTCCCCAGTCTCTTAAGATGAGATCCAGAAATGTGAGCATTTGTGTCATAATTAATGCAAATCACTTACACTTATATCTAATTTCTTTGTTATTCTCAATGTATAGACTAATTGAAATAATTTAATTATAAAACTTATACTCCATTTAAGAGCTGAATAATTATGTTTTATTCAAAATATTTCATTATTTTATACACTAATGACTGTAAGGCTAACAGAGAGTAAGGCTATCATTGATCATAACTTTATGTTGTCTTTGATTGTTATTAAATTATTAATTTTAATATTAAATTAATGTCTCATTTGATTGCTGTAATTATTTGAATTGGCTTTAATCGGGCAAAAAATCTAATCTGACATTAATTAGTGTGGAAATGGCAAAATCGACAGAAGAGGACAATTCAATGCAATAGCAAATGAAAAATTTTATTTGGAAAATGCAATTGATTTGTGAGAGGAAAGGAAGAGCCAAATGATGTGTCGCTGATCTCTTCCTGCAATGTAAGAAAGGAGGCAATAGAGCCATATATGGCTTCATATATGGAGGCATACAATGCTTATAATCAGTGAAGCATTATGTAAGTGAGGCTCACATTCGCTCAATCTTTTATTGAACGACAAAATTCTCTCTCATATAAGGATTCAGTCCTGCAGTCAGTTAGAGAGTGAAAGATGTCGTTATATTGTAATACATTTTCACACAATTTGAATAATTTGCACATTTTTTCTCAAAAATTCCTTTTTCTGATATTTGTTTCAAATCAGGAATTTTTCGACTGATATTCAAAATGAGAAATATGTGCAGCGATTCTGAATATGATTGGAGTTAAGTCTTCATATCAGCAGAAAAAATGTTTTATTTATTTAGAATCAAAAGGATTTTAATAATTTGATTCCCATTCAGACTGTTGTAAAACTGATGAATGATTTATGACTGGAATTATGACAACACGAAAGTGGCGTCAAATTTCATCAACAGATAAATAATGTTCAGACCTGTCGTTCCATCGCAAGTAAGTAAAGATAATACAGAAATAATAAATTGGAATTTCGGGCAAATTCTCCCAAATATTGCTCTGACTATACTCTCAGACAATTTGAGATCAAAATGAATCGAATCTTATTTCTTAAGACTCACTGCTATTAACTGGAATAACACTGACCTGAATAAAAGTACAAATCATTAATTAGCCTAGATCAATAGGGCCATGATAGATTCCTGCAATCAGAGTCATGTCGGATGAGAACAATCGGAGCATAAATAACAAGATTAAAATGATTAGAGTTCTAACCATAAACAACAATGAATTGGGTTTAGTGTTTGCAAAACGCATAAAAAATGCAAACTTTCTTTAAATTTTGTTTCACAAACGAGTGAACAGAATATTGAACACCAAATACAATGTGTTGAGAGAATTGTTTTAATTTTATTTTATTCTGTGTTGTGATCTACTGAACCATAAGTTGACTTCCGATCCGAAAGCGATCGACTTTCACACAAATTCTCAAAAATTCAGAGATTTGGTGACTTTAAAGTCGGTGGTAATGTGAAAATAAGTCCGGAAATTATGTGTTTTTTGCTAACTTTCCGTTTTCTGCTCACATTTAACAGAATGTCTCAAAAAAATAGAAGAAATTGGAACTCAGAGTATAGTTGTGTTGAACTAAAATTGAGTTAATATTAATCAATAAAAAGGAAAAAGATTTGCATTTTCTAAATTGAAAGATATGTGCGGATCGTATGGTTGTAACCGCCGGGCATTTGAATAAAATTTTCTTACTTTTTTGGTGACATATAATGAAGCGTTCAATGAATTCCTTAAAACTGATGTCTAATATATTCGTGAATTTATTCCTCAATTTTATTCTCTATTCTTATGTGACATTAATAGTGAACACAAATAATTGGTTCAATGAAAAAGTATGTGCACTGAAATTGTGAGTTCAAATTCCAAGAATAAAAATAATTACGGGTTTATATTTCGGTGTCATTGCCTTTGTTTGTCTAATGAATGCCAGAGTTAATAGTGAGGACTCATTATATGAGAAAACAAAGACAATCAGATTAGTCAATGAATGCTATTTTATTCACTGAATTATAAGTTTGTTTGCATTATGTTCTGCCAATTCCTATCATATTCTGTGCCTCATAAACACCAGTAGAGAGGACTGACAGCTAAAGAATTGCTGCTTGACTTCAAGTAAGAAATTTTTGAGCGCCAGTTATACCGCATAAACTCGGGTTCAGAGATCAGACATCAATCAATAATTGTGTGTCGGATTGAGAGGAATGACACATATATTCATTTGTTAAGAAAACATTTCGAGTTATTTACAATAAATCAAAACAAAGTCTTTCAGAACACGAGTGGAAATAAAATTCATTTCTCGTTTGACTATTAATTAAAATTCTTGTATTCAATAACTTTGAATATAATGACTGTCTTTTGAATTATTATAATTATTAATGAATTTGCGAAATGAAATGCAAACAAATGAGAAATGATTGATAGCATCGAATGGATTACAGTTTAAACATAAGAAAAACTGTTATTTTATGGGAAGAAAGTTAATTAAATTTTATACTTAAGATATAATTGAGTCGAATAACAATTCGAAACTTTAATCAAATTTCAAAATGATTTAACCCATGAATACATGGCTTGTGTTGAACTCTATTCGATAAAAATGATTGAATGTATGGATAGGTTGCAAACAATTGGCATTTTATTAACGATTTTCGATCAAATTAATGAGAAATTGTTGAAAATGAGCCAAAATATGCTGAGAGAATGTAATGATTATAATATTAAAGCAATCAATTACTGAGAGGTGGTTCACATTCATGAGAGTGCATATTATTCAAATGAATATGAGTATGCTCAATTTATTATTCATTTCCATTGAATAAATTCTCAAAATTGATGATAAATGACTCAATGATAGCGTTTTGAATATTTTAAAGTCTCTTAAAAGTAGACAATCAATTCAATTGTGTGGTGATGTGGTGTGTCGTACATACAGTCCATATTGCATATAAGCCAAACAAACAGTTTATTTATAACTTATAACTTATAACCTGCTGTTCAACATTAAAATGAGTTACTTATATCCAAGAATTATCTGTAAGAATTTACTTATAGTCAATAAGGACTGTATGTCTGTGTATATTCCCTTAACTTGGGTTATCCACGAACATTGTTGACGCTTTAAATTGAGTAATTTGTTGGTTTTAGGGGACCCACCCTTTGGTCATCCCTGAATGAGGGCGGATATGAGGCTCAGAATAATTATTTGATTGAAGGAAAGTCACATTTTTGTGTCCCTATTGTCGAGTCGGCGACTAAATCCAATTCAGAGGAAGTAATTGATTGTTAATTGTTGAGAACCAATGGCTTGAATACAAAGATTGGGCGGAAATATATTTCATTGGCTATTATTGTAATTTTATTACAATTTATTTGAGTTTTGTTGCTGTCATTCGAGTAAAAGTAATTGTATTTCGATGTAAATCAATAACTTAAGTGAAACTTTTTTATTGCTTTGGAGCACAACATTTGAAATTACAATTAAATATCAAAATATTGATATTATTTTCACTCAACTAAACAGCTTTAGAGGACCGGATGGCGAGTATTTCAGTTACTTTAATAACAGTAATAATAAGCCATAAAATATAAGCATTTTATGGCTAATAAAGTGATGAGACTATGATTTATGTGATATTGTATTTGAGGTAAACTCAGTTAATGACTACTTTTGGCCAAAATTGCACATAAAATATCCGAAAGGCTTTCCTAAATTCAATTACCAAATGTTGAGTCAAACAAATGGAATCTTTTGTTTCCTAAGGTATACCAAATTCATATTAGAGAGGACTGACTCGAGAGTCTGTAGTCAGTCTACAGTCCCTATTCTCAGCGCACTTATCGATCATTTACTTGCTTTTAATGAATACATTCAATCATAAAATGCCAAAAATTGTCTCATATCCGAAGTCAGACCTTTAATAAGATGATAGACAGAGACAGTAGAGCCATGATGTCAATGGGATAGACACTCATATTAATCCAGATCAATATACATATTAAAATTGCATCAACTTGTCATTTGGGCATTGTTTGACAGCAGAATAACCTCGATTATATGGATTGCATTATCAATTAGACTGCTTTATTCAGTGAAACCCAAGAGTCAGGGCTCTGAGGGATGGGCTCCGAATTGGTTAACTCAATACACACTAACAATATATGATTTGTAGAGATTAGTAACGAAATTAGATATTAAGTAACAAAAGGGATACAAATTATAATGAAATTTATTCTAATTCTGGAGAAATAGAAAATGAAATTTTGATAAATATTTTGAAATGTAAGCAAACTTTTGTCAAACAATAATTGTTTAGCGAATGAGTGATGCGATTCTCAGTGAATATAATTAAAATAATCAGAATTTTGTGAATAAAGTCAAAGGCATTATAAATAGGGATCACATTCTTTAGAGTAAAGTATTCATTGAGAGTAAAGTTTATACTTTAATCAAAAGGCTTTTATTTAATTAATTCAAATTAAGTTATGCAGAGCTTTGCTCACATTATTTGCTGATTTGTGAAGTCTGTGTGACTCTGAGCAATGAAAAGCTCATTTTTATGGCACTTTTAATGATCCGGTTCTAAATAATATCGTTTCCGGCCTATCAAAGAGCCTATCAAAGAGCCGGTGCTCTTCATATCATTAACGTTATGCCAATTCGTTAACTTATAATTAATAATGAATTTTCTCAAATTCAATGGTTAAACCTGTTGTATGGGACGGCATGTCTGGCCTCACAATAATTCAATTAGAATTCAAATTGCATTTTGTTTGCAAATTATTCTAAAATTACTCTCTTTTGAGAATTATATTCTGAATCGACTCAAATGAAAATTATATTATTTTCATAAATAGAATTCAATGGAAACCCATTTCCATATGAAAAAAGACTCGTTTATAGAATGAATTAAATTTTTATTCAAAATTATTCACAGGTTTCGAGAAAATGGACTTATATTCAGATGAATACAAATCAAAGGCATTCAAATCAAGATTTTGCGACTAATGCAACAGAATATTAATTTTGAATTCATCCATTCAACTCAATTTATAATGCAACCTGCATAGCAAAATGGTCTTGCATCAAAAATCATAAGTATCATGATGAATTTCAATCGTTTGTAATGGTGGCAAATGTACTGATGAATTGGTAGAGTACGCAAATGGAATTAGCAAGTTGGAACTAGGATGCCTTTGCAATATTAATGAGAGAGCATTTAAATTAGAGATGGGGACAATTTTGGACACTATTCGCATGTTTGCACAGTTTGAGTAAAACAATGCAATATTACATAACTAATACCCGTAATACTCATAATTTGTTTATGAAAGTCAATAATTCAGAGGAGAATAAGTGAGTTGTTGTTAGAGAGAGAGAACTCTAATCAAGTAATGCAAGTCTTCTCTACTTATACCGTAAGTGAGGATTATTTGTTGCAAAGCTCTCCAATTATTCGCAACACAATATTATTCAGTTTTTTGTTGCACTCAGTCATCAGTTTATGAGAGTCTCTCCCAATAACTCGAATTATAACAAATCAAATACTTTCGGTAATAAAATACTCTTCCTTTTGAGTACGACTTCCAAGACTTCATTTCGAGAATTCGACTCAATTTTAATCAATTTTTATATCAGACAAGAATTTTAAATAAATTTCATCGAATCGATGAATATTTTTTGTGAGTGAATCCAAAATTGAAATACTTTTCTCCAATTTATCATAAAATTTGGGCAAAAATAAGAAATTAAGTCGAAAAAGGTTTGAAAGAATTTAATTTAATTGAAAGTAAAATCGATTTTTCAAATGTTTTAATTTTTATCACGAACTCAATGAATACAATAAAAAGTTTGAGAAATTCCATTAAAATGCTTTGGTTTCCAGTTTTTATACATGAAAAGTACATTTTTCATTGTAGCTAGGTTACTGTCATGGCTCACTATTTATACCCTTTCAACTTATTTCCATAAATATATTGCAAATACTGTTAATTAAATACTTTTTGTTAATTATATTAATCATTGAAACAAAAATAAATAAATCAAAAAATAATCTATACTTAGAACTAAATAATAGTATTAATAATAATTAAGTTTACAATTAATTAAATGACTTGATTTGTATTAATAGTTATTACAATCACTACCAGAAGATTAGCGTTAATTTGAGAAACCATTAAATGGTTTAAATATATTAAATCATATTTAATATCAAACAAACTGTTGGTTAATGTGAGCTAATTATATAAAATAGTTGTCATTAAAAAGTTGTCATTAAATTAAATGTCAAACGACTAGTAAATGGATTATTATTTATAATTAGAGTTCAAAACTCAACCCATAGTTTGTATATCAAAGAAGAGCTGTATTTCTAATACTATTTTCTTATAAATTATAATAAAAAGTTCGTAGAAAAGACTCGGAATTCATATGCATTGAGTCGTGCTATCAGTGGTTGCCAAGAATGGCTCAGTTTTGTGATTCACTCAATTTTATCTCAATTTTCATTCATAGCATTCAGATTTCGATTCTAATGAAGAAGACCTGAACTAATGACTCATTACTAATGAGACGCACATTATCTGCAAAACATTCAAAAGTATTTTTTCTTCGTTTAAAGAGTTTAAAAAATAGCGATTCTGTCCTCCCATTCAAGACTCAGAAGAATCGATACCTTTTCTGGTGATTATGAAAAGCATTTCTTTTTTATATTCAAGTCATTTCATTATTTAGTTTATGAGACGTGAAAACAAACTCAAAGCTATTTCTTTAAAACAAATATAAAAAAAGACAAAAAAGCGTTTTAAGGGCTAATCTTATAATTAATATTTAAATAAAATTTTAAATAAAAACTATTTCTTTTGAAAACTCGAATCACAATAATATTGTTTTGTTTGCTATTTTTGACCCATTTTTGGTAAGAATGGCAAAAATGCCGACTTCTGGTAGAAATGCATTATAACTGATGTTATTGTTCTATAAATCGAGTATTTGTTGTCTTATATGAAGACATTAAGTATTGAGTTATTGAAAGAGTGGTCAATATTTGAAGCGTTCGCTCAATGAATGCATACAATTCCAGTCACAATACAATCACAGAATAGGAATGTCTTATAAATAATAAAAATCGAATTTCGAGCGAAAAAATTGTATATTCAGTAAACACTTGTTTTGGTTGAGACTATGACTAATCAATGACTTATCTGAGTTGTAGTCTTCCCTATTCCTCCCCATGTGGTGACAGGTCGTCACAGCTTTGAGCAGCACTGCTGACCGGTTGGCTCGACTGACAGCGTAACTGTTCCTGCATTAAATGCAACTGTTCTTGCATTCGACGAATCTATAATTGGATGAAAAGGACAATCAAATTAGTTTCAAATCAAATGAGAAACAGAGAGACCTCTTCTTGTTTTATCCGTAAGAGTTCGTCGGTTGTAATGTTGGGATCATTTCTTAATAGATAACAAATAATTGAGAGATACCACCAAAATATGCACAAAAAGTGAAGACATACTCCTGTTGTGCATTCAGTTTTGCCAAATGCTGTGCTCTATAGTTCTCATAGAGAACATCACTCGTCGCGTCCTTTAAGTCTTGCATATGAAGACTGAATGACATATAAAACAAAATCATTTATTAAAATCATAAACAAAAGCATTAGAGTTATGTCAGACCTGAGAAATGTCCTCAATTTGACAAAATCGCTATACTTTTCGTCCTGAATATCAACAATACCTTAAAATAAACCGAAAATCATTAGAAAGAGAATTAAAATAAATAAACAAATGAATACCCCATTGATATTCACGTCCTCTTATTCTTCGACCGTTATGTTCAAGAGTTTGAGTACTTCCGACGATAGCGAAAGGAATGCTTTCCTAAAACATATAAAAGAGTTATTCCATTAGTTGTTTCAATTGGGGAATACCTTAATTTCCTGGTCTTTGCGTCTGAACTGTTCGTCTTCATCGCTATCGCATTCGGGAATTCTGAAAGTATTGATACCGTATTCGTCAAACTCTCGCAAAATCTTAATTCAAAATTAAATTAAAAATTAGAAATAATGAGAAACTGTGTGACAATTGGCTCACCTTTTTCTTGAGCTGATGCATCTCATTAGGAGTGAGGGCATCCGCTTTCGCTATAATGGGAACGATATTCATCTTCGTGTGCAGTCTTTTCATAAATTGGATGTCGAGTTGAGATAATCTGCAAATCATTTCATTTGTTTTAAATCCAAGTGAGATATGAGTCAAAATTAGTGGTCAATACCCCCGACCGAAGGGTGAGATGAAATACAGACAACAGTGGACTCTATTGTCGGTTATATTCTTGCGGTTAAGTCCCGACTCGTCTTTGAAGTATTGGTCAAACTGTTGGTCGATATAATTCTCGACGGCTTCGAAGCTATCGCTTGAATTGAGTGAATCTCCATATCCGGGAGTGTCCACAATAGTGACCCTCAATTTAATGCCCTTCTCTATGATATCCAACTGTTTCTTATCGACAGCGACCGTCCGTTCGAGCAGTTTGTCCACAGAAGAGGTTTTGCGGTCTTTGTAGAGATCGGCCAGAAATAGACAGTTTACAAGAGTAGACTTCCCTAAACCAGACTCCCCTTCAACACAGTATTAGATAAGAGCAACAAATATGTGACTCATGTCATACCGACGACCATAATAGTGAAGTCAAACCCCTTTTTGGCCGACTTTCGGTGCACGTGTTCGGGAAGTGTTGCAAATCCTATCTCTCCCTTCAATTGCAATCATTTGACACAAATTACAGTTAATTGACAATAGAGTGAAGTAATACTTACGATGACTGGCATTGTCTCACAAATGACACCAATTTATGAGCACAAGAAGTGAATGAAAGTGAATCCGATTATTAAGGAAATGAATGTCAAAAATGTTTGCTTTGTTTACAATCAATCGATTCGAACGTATGACTAATCCCTGCTTTTATCCAATTTGCTCTTTAATTCAAATAATATTCACTCCATTTATACAGATTTGGGGCCGCATTCATATGCAATGGTTAGACAGACATGTATTGATTCATCACTTTATTGATCGATAAGTCGAGTCTGGACTTCATGTTTGTCTGTAATGCAGACTAGAGTTACAACTTTTAGATATTTTAAGGGCCAAACCTAACCCATGACCATAAATAAAAGCCTAAATTGGTACGGATTTAGAGCCCAATTTGCACATCTAATGCAGACCAATGGGAGACACAACAGACCAGTCTATCATTCATTATTCTGTCATTCAATTCAAGCATTCATTTCAAACACACTTTTCATGAATTCCAAGATCAGAATTTTTGATTCTTTACCGAATTCTGTCAAGGATTATGTGTGACATCAAATATGAACTAATCTTGATAAATATTATCTATTTTATGTGAAATGGAGATAAATCGAAGGAAGAAAATGAACTTGAAATAATCTCATCTATAATTGATGGAGCTAGAACAATTCTTTTACGAGCAAGATACACTGATCTTCTTATGTTTTTTTCTCTTGCTTTTAATGTTTCTATGGTGTTATATAAAAGCATTGCAAAGCAAAACTTCCGATCCTTTGCCAAACCATAGCCACCTTGGAAATGATGGAACTTATTGTGACCAAACTCCTTATTTGGCCGCACTATACGCCAGTACAGCCAACTGTCATGCAATTGATTATTCAGGCTATGGTGGGTTTGGTGCCGACTGTGGCGGCGATGGAGGTGGTGGTGATGGTGGGGGTTGTGGTGGTGGTGACGGTGGGGGCTGTGGTGGTGGAGATTGAGGTGCTTTTTAACACATCCTCAGCTATAAAATAGCTAATTCCTATTTGTAATCAATTTTTGAAAGAAGCAAAAATAGTTTGAGAAACTAGTCATTCAAATAATGGATAAAATATGCCAAAAGTCTAACAAAATAATCATTATTTGAATCACTAAATAATGTTTACATTAAATATAGTTATTATTCAATATTTAATTGAATAAAAGGAAAATTTGTTGAAATGATTCAAAAGTATTGAATTGTAATGAATTTGAAATAAAATGATTGGAAACGATATTTATTTTGCTAATGTCTGCTCTCTATTTGCAAGAATATTCTGTGCGTCTGACGAGTCTTATATTTTGTTAGATGTTTGTAAACATTCGGCTCAATGTTTTGTAGTGAAATAATTCCAGGATAAATTGTGATTCCATATATTGGTCAATGACCATGTTCATCTATCTAATCAAGTGTGATCTTTCCATTAAGTCAATTGCATTCATCAATTCGACACAAATTGCAAGAATCTATTCATATATCTAATGGTAATTATTAGACAGTCTTTAGTGGAGTAATGGAATTAAACATTAAGACAATGGGAAAGACATCCAATTAATTGTAATCGATTTCAGGTATAATATGGACGATATTTCGTCGCAATTCCTTCTTGTGGTCGGTTTAGTCTTCTTGATAATGGGTTTACTTTACTGCTTCGCCAGGGTTTTGAGCAAAAATCCAGTTCCATCAGCAAATAATATGGATGTTAATAATTATGAAAACTATTATGACCATGGCCCTTACCTTGCAGCCACACTTTATGATAACAAAGTCGATTCCAGCCATTTTGTAGCCGGTAGTGGTGCTCACGATGGCGATGACGGCGGAGACCAATTCGGTGGTGATTTTGGTGCAGATTGTGGTGGAGATGGAGGTTGTGGTGGAGGCGACTAAACATTACTTTACTTTTGTTGGAATCGGTCGACAAATCCGCACAAATGGGTGACAAATATTTTGAAAGGAATTTGAATTCAGATAATAAGCTAATCGTAACCAAAACGTCCGAAATATAACTCCAAAACTGATATACATCTCGAACTCCATCTAGAAGTTGAACATAATTAGCCCCAGTTTTGGTCAAATACCATGATTAAAGTACTATATAACTCGAACAATCTCTATAAGTCGAACACTTATCGGTCAACCCTGTTCAATTTAGGGAATATTATTGCATTTGAGAATTGTAGCCATTTATTCCCGTTTCGAGTGGTTTTCAATTTGTCATTGAAGTGTTTTTAGCACAGATAGAAAGCTCAAGAACCAATTCATTCCATGATGTTAGCAAAACATTAAAAGCCTCCTCTTATTATAAATAATCTTGTTTGATAATTGTAACTAGGTTAGAATAATTTTAGGAGAATTTGATTTTTAAGATTAAATTATTAGATTGTATTACAAACTTAACCTTTCGATGCAATGTTTAAGATTGTGTTCAATTGCAGGTCATTTGCTATTTTTGAATCCAGAATATAATGTTTAGATAATTATAATAAAGTGTTAATCAGTAAAATTGTTATTCAATTAAAACTTATTTATTGTATATGAATATAGGATTACAAATAAATCAATTTATAAATACGTCTTCAAATAAATATCTCAAAATTTTGACGGATTAGGTTTGAGATCAAACTTCATCTAAGTTTAACATTAGGTTTAATAATAATTTTGAGGAAATTGTATAAGGAGACAATACTTTAGAGGGGGAGAGACCACAGAAACATGCATTTTTCTTATTGAAAGAGGATACATTTGTATCAATATATTTAAGGTCAGTTTTACTTGGTATGCAAGGTCAGTTGTTTTAACTTTTTCAAACATTTAAACGGAAAATGCTATAAATAGAAGAAAGGGTTGAATACAACACATGAACACAATATTACTCTACTCTCTGTGAATCCAAAATAGACAATAAATGATGAGAATTGTTTGATGTGATTATTAACAATAACTTATTGTCAAAAAAATGGACATATTAACTTTGATACTCACTTTTGTTGGCATTTTATTAATATTGGTAATTCTAAGTGTGGTCAATCGCCTTTGTTGTAAGGGAAGTTCCGATGGTGGTGCATATCTCGGTGGATACGATCTTGGAAACGGAGGTACTTATTTTGGTAGTGGCGGTTCTGGAGGGGACTCAGGAGGAGGAGTTGGATGTAATTAATTGAAGATCACTTTCAGATATCAATTGTCATTAAAGTTAAATCATTGAAATCAATTCATAAAACATTTATTCAATTGTCGCACAATTTTTGTATTTTTATAACAATTTGATTAAAGAAAAGTTTTTACTTATTTCGACCCAAAGTATTGAATATATGGAAGTTTTTGGAGTAAAATGTGAATGAATGAACAGTACATTAGTTTTGAATTTATTTAATTCATGAAAGAGTTAAATATTTTTAATTTAATTTCAGTTTCAAAATGTCTTTGAGTAAGAAATTTAGAGGCATTCGTGGGGTTTGAATTGAGTGCCGTAGTCGACTTTCCCGCTTTTCTCATTATAACAATTGTGAATGGTCAATTCATTATACAAAAGAGGCTATTTTTAAAGAGAGGTCTTGGGATGAAAGGTCAGTAACAGTTGCTTTGACTTTTGCGACCATTTAAACAGAAAATGTTATAAATAGTAGAAAAGAATGACTACAACTCATGAACACAATATTACTCAATGAAGACATCAAATTATTACATCAAATGATAACTAGAATCTCCTCATATATATGATTCTCAATAATTTGTAAGTTATTGAAATAATTTTTTTCAAAGTTTATGTGAAAGAGTAATAGTTTATATACAACTCTAAACAACTGGATATAACACAAAATCAATAATAACAAAACAGAATTGTTTGAAGTGGTTATTGTCCAAAATGAGCCAGTCCAGTTTGATGCACGACATACCCTATATATTGGGAATCTTATTTGCAATGACGTGTCTATTTGTGGTCTTTTATCTTTGTGGTAAATGTTGTAATTACCTTGGTTGTGCTAATGGAGGAAATATGAACCATTCGGTGTCAAATCGTGGTAAAACAAGACATGGTTTCAATCACTCAACTGATACTCACAATTGGAATAATAGCCACTTTTCTGGAATTTCCCACAATGCAATTCATAACTTTCACCATGATCATTCCTATAGAACCGATGACACACACTCCAGCCACTCTGGTGGGGGATGTGACTCTAGTGGAGGTGCAGACAATGGGGGCTGCGATTCAGGAGGTGGTTGTACTGAATCTGGTGGTGGTTGCGATTTTGGAGGCGGAAGTACTGATTTTGGTGGCGATTATGGCTGTTCTGGAGGGGACTCAGGAGGAGGTGATTAACCGGAGATCACTTTTAGATATTGATTGTCATTAAAGTTAAATCATTGAAATCATAAAACATTTATTCAATTTGAGAGCCATTTAATTGTCGCACAATTTTTGTATTTTTATAACATTTTGATTAAAGAAAAGTTTTTACTTATTTAGACTCAAAGTATTGTATGAAACGGTTTTGGAGTAAAGTGTTTTGAAAGAGCATTCAATGAATTAAAAGTAGTCTTTCCAATTTGAAGAAATTTAAGTCCCGT